>CM077164.1:67429910-67529996 GCA_039583875.1 Platanthera guangdongensis
TTCAAGATCTTCCTCCTGAAGTGCAAGTGACAAAAATAAGGAAGTATGGTGAGGGTGCCTCTGCCAGCCGTTCCATTCCACGTCATGAGCTGAAAAAAAAAAAAAAGCACAAGAATTTGGTGAGATGTGGAGCCAACCTCCAAGTCACTTATTCTTGAGATCTAAAGTTGGTTGTGGATTACAATGAAGACAGAAATGCTCATTACAGTCCCCAGGAGTGGGATCTGTATGAAAATATTTGACTAAAAGGATGATCTATGATAGAAAATTACGGCATGAACAATCCCAAGCCTCCCCCTAAACCTTCAAACTACTTCCCCAAGCCTTACTTCTATCAAAAGAGACAGCAAGAAAAGATGGAAAAATAACAACCACAAAAATTCAAATGACTCTATGTTCATCAGACCTATTGAATTTTGTGGTCTAAGACATTTTTGTGGACAAACCATATATATATATATATTATATATATATATATATATATATATATATATATATATATTATATATATATATATATATATATATATATATATATATATATATATATATATATATATATATATATATATATATATTTGAATTTTGTTGAACTAGTTATTTCTTATCTGTTTTTATATACATACTCTGCTTTACTTGTTATTTATTTATTTATTTTGAAGAAATTCACCTTAGTATAGAGGGATCTGACATCAATGTTAACCACGAATTTGGCTATCCTTCCCAAGGGAGCTAGCTCGCTCATCGCGGCCTGCCCCGGGTTCCTCCTGGAGGTCGTGATGCCCTAGGTTGCACGGACAGAACTCTCTATCCGCTCAGGCCGCGCGGCCTGTGCAGTCTCAGCGGTCTAACCCCCCAGGCCGCGTGCCTTCCCTTAGTCAGCAGGGTCTGCGGACTGCTTGCGGAGTCCGCCTCTGCAGGCCGCCCCCTTTTTCAGCTTAACCGCGAGGTTGTATCCGCAGGACTCTCTCTGCCGGGCTCAACTACCTATCCGCCCAGGCCGGCAACAGGTCGCTCAGTCCTTGCCATCAGCCTGCCAGGCAGCAGACCCTCAAGAAAGCAGTCCCAGTCCGCATAACCTCGTGAGGACTCGCTAGACTCTGCGGGCGCACTCCTGCTCGCACCCCTTACAACTCGCTCAGTTCAGTAGTGGCGGACTCCGCAGATTCTCCTCGCAGTCCGCCACATAGCTTCAAGCATTTGCCACCCCAGCAGCAGGCAGACAGTCTCAGGTCAGCAGTGACGGACTCCATGAACCCGCATCGCAGTCCGCCACTAAGTCTCCCATTCTGCCGTTAGCAGCTCCGGCTTCAGTACCAAGTCCCATTCCGCACGGCCTATGGCGGACTCGGCGGACTCCATCTCCATCCCGCTCAAGTTACTGTCTCACCGGGAGTAACGTTACCGCAAGCCATTACCTCCTCGGGCCTATAAATAGCCCCCCATGCCTCTCATAGGGGGGGGGGGCTCTCGTCATCGCCAAGGTGCTCACACCCGAAGTCAACCAGTCAGCCCAGCTCCTGCGGACTCTGTTTCTCAGTCCGCATCCCCTCTGCGCCTTGAGTCACGCGGTCTGCCGGCCTTTGGTTTTATAGTCCGCGCGGTCTCCCGTTGACCTTAACCGCGCGGCCTGCTGACCTCGCTCTTCAGTCCGCGCGGCCTCCACTGGCATTCTTCTTCCTTAGCCGCCAGCTTCCCCCTTATACCATTTATTGCTTTCTTGTAAAGGTGTATTAGCAAGTTGTAACTCTCACTTTTAATCAAAGGAGAGCACATCGCAAGAGAGGCATTCAGGCTGCGACGGGCAAGTCGGGTGTTGCCGTGATTCATGGCTCGGCTGTTCTTTTTTCTCTCGTCCGCTTAGTAGATAACGGCTTGTAGTCTGCCTCTTTCCCTTTCCTTCCTTCCCCCGTGCTCGAACCATTAGCTGGTGGTGCTGGACCCCCTATCCACTTCGTGCATCGACAGTGAGGGCGCATTTCGTGCATCAACAGTTAACACGCGACCTTCAGATCAAGCCATTTTTTGAAGTCTGCGGGCAGAATGTCAGATCGCTAGACCGCTCAACCTGACAACCCAGCAAGGATCCCCTTTGGGAAGCAGTCGTGCGGTTAGCACAAGAGACTGACAAAATTTCTCATGTCGTCAGTTTGCAGTTCGCCGCGGTGTACGACGTCTTGGGAGCTATTGTCAAGCAGCTAGACTCGCAGTTCGCACCAACATCGGTCTCCTCCGTCAACTCGGCACACGCAGTGGACAATCTGCCTGTTAATCTACCTGCTTGTTCGCAAGGAGTACATGCCTATCCGCGGCCCTATCCGCGCGCCTACGCGCAAAACCGCCCGACATCCTACTTGCTTGTGCAGTCGGCAGTCCCTCTGCGGGCTGAAAACCTAGGTCCTCAGTTTGTCGCTTATCCTCCGGATCACTTGAGGACAATGCAAGATACTTCTGATTCTTCTTCTGCGAAAAGGAAAAAAGAATGTGTAAGTTTTGTTCCAGGCAAAATAGCGTGAAAAGGAGACTCTCTCTCATTTCATCAGAAGATTTCAGAAGGAGGTTCTTGAAGTTGGCAAAGCCAATCCAGAAGTGTACAAAATTGCTCTAATTGAGGTATTAAAGGAAGTACCGTTCAAGTTCGAAGCCACTCTCAGAAAAGAAAAAACAAATCAGGAACTAATCAGCCTCGCTGATCAATACTCTCGTGCTGGGAGAGGCACTTTTTTTCGTGTCATGAAAAGCAAAGCAAGTTCCAAGGAATCATTTCAAACCCTATGCCAGAAGTTCAGGGACTCTAATCAATATTGTGAATATCACAAAGGAAAGGGTCATTTGACGGAATATTGTAAAGCTCTTAAACAACTAGTAGAGAGGATGATGAAGCAGGGAAAGTTTGGTGATGCCGTCCAAAGGATCTTTACATCCCCCTACGAAGCCTGAAAAGACAAAGGCAAGCTGGACACCCTCTCCGGCTTGGAATAAATAGGCTAAAAGGGCCTCATCTTCAATCATGGAAGTAAACGCAACCGCGCTAGTTTGTCTTTATTACCGATTCATTTCCTGAAATTTCTATATTGAATATGTTTTTATTTCATATCTCAAAACTTCATACTAACACCTTTTCAACCGTTTCTCTTTTCTTAACAACTTGAGAAATAGGGATAACTGACTCCAAGAGACATGGCCGAGTTCAGCGTAAACCTCCCTTAGAACTGTTGTCATTGGCATAACACCACAAAGACCACGTACTGCGGGGAAATTTCGCACCATGTAGTGGGAGCCTGTAGGTTCTAGTGCGGTATGACCCTGAATTTCGGATCCCGGCTAGTACCTGACCCCACCTCTGCATTATGGAGGGACAGGGTGGGAGTTAATCTCTACCATGACACTTTAAGGGATATCGTTGCAACTTTGATGATCGCATGTGGATAGCACTGCCACGCACCTGCCCACCGATCATCTTAGTTCGTGACCCTCGAACACTCTTTGGAACCCTCAAGCAGTGCCTGCAGGAGACCCACTGCTGGGTTGATCTTATAGGAAATCAATGCCACACTCACCGACCAGAAAGATCAACTTGGGTTGTACTCCAGGCAAGAGGGCAGTGAATCCTTCCCCTCTTTTTGAGCAGGCAGCTTTTGTGACCTTGCAAGGAAAGCACTGTCACGCGCACCTGCCCGCTTGGTCACCTAATTCTGAAGTGAGTTGATTACATAACTCCTGTGACCCCATGAGGAAAACAATGCTTCATGCACTTGCCCACTTGGTCACATTGGTTATGAATCATTTCTTTTAGCAGACAAAGGTGTGGACTTAAACTGGTGTTCGCTAAGTCCGCAAGCCTTCGGTCTTCAATTCAGCTAGACTTTGCTATGGTCTTCAGCTAACCCGCAGAGCTTGGATCATTCAGTCTGTCGAGCCTACTTGGGTGATGTGGATTACAGTTTTTGCGACCCTGCGTGGAAAGCAATGGGCTTTGTGCGCACTTGCCTGCTTGGTCGCTTGAGTCTGTAACCCATCTTTCTTAGGTCAAAAGAAAGATTCACTTCAGTTACAGACCGCGCAGTTTTATATGTCGGTTTATATTGTCCGGCTTATGTGTACCTACATATCCGTTTGTTCTTTATATAATTGGGCAGTCGGCCAACCTATTTCCGGCATAAATTATTCGGCTTCCATGTGTTGCTGGCTTACTCACATACTCGTGAAGTCGGCCGACCTATTGCTGGCTTAAATTATTTGGTTTCTATTTACCTACCCGCTCTCATGCAGTTTTGGTCACTATTATTCGGTCGGCTTAGATGCCGACTAAGTATGATTAAGTATTTTTGGTTGCCGACTTATGATATCATGTCAGAAGCGGCAGACCATTTCTCTATCCTTGTCTCTTTCATCTTAAGGGCGATCTATATGAGAGTTCACCCTAGCCGCAAACATAGTTCATTATTAAGGCTTTTCGGCGGCTAAGGTTCTTAGCCGTGCAGCTTACTGGTCATAGTCAATGTAAAATTAAGCTGCGGCTAATGGCTGTTTAATCTGTTAGCTACACGGCTTGTAGTCGATGGTTATTCTAAAATAAGCCGCAGGAATATCTCTTTCTCTCTTGCAGATGACTCCATGAAAGTCGCAGTATGGCTTCAGACCGGTTTATGTGTTAATTAAAACGACAGTTATACTGAGACAGCGTGGACTTGAACAAGTAAGAAAAATGAGAAGCAAAATAAGCTGCACGTCAAAGGTGAAGTTTTCCTTTTCTATTTTTATTTCATTGAATATTACAAAACGTTAATCGCGCGGTTTACAACAAATACCGCCGATTTCCCAAAAAGATCAAAGTACAAGTAAAAATTTAAAAAATTCCTAATCGGCCGGCTTGAGTTTTTTAGCCGCCGGAGAAAGTGAATCACCCACATCATCGATGTTGACGGAGGATTCAGAGTACCCGCTGCTGCTAGCCGCCGAGCTGCTTGAACCACCAGAAGTCGCCGACTCTGTCCGCGCGGTCTTGGATTCTTGATCGCCGGTCTCAGACGATGCGCCCCAGCTCCGGCTTCCCTGGTCACCCTCTTCCTCGTCGTCTTCCTCCTCTTCGTCGTCTTCCTCCCAGACCTTGCCTTTGCCCTTGATCGCCCTGTAGACGACGGCCACCTTCTTTTTCATGGTGTGGTAAATATTGGCACAGGTGAAGTCGGTGAAGCCGGCCGCCAAGCCGCCAAGGTCTCGGAGGCGGTTAAGTACTCCATCAATCCCTGGACGACTTGCTGGAAGACGTTGTCTTGTAAGGTGCGGTTGGCCGGGTCATACATTGCCTGCAAAAAACATAAAGGTAAGCCGTGCGGTTTAATAATGCTAACCGCACGAGTATCTGGTGACGACTTACCGCCTCCCTTTCTTTCAGTCGCTTGTTTTCTTCTTCTATTTCCTCTAACCGCCTCTCCAGGCCGCTCTTTTCTTTCATTAACTACTTGTAGGCAAGGCCCGTGAAGTGGCTTGTAACGAAGCTCCTTGCCCGGACTTGCGAGTCTAGCCGCGACAGGTCGTCTGCGGGAACTCGGCGCAGCGCCTTCAGGTTGGGCTTACCGTACAGTGCAGCGCCAACCACGTTCGCATGACGGGTTACTTCTTCCCTCCCGCAGTAAGGGAGGGTGGTGGAGACCGTCACGGATTCGCCGTCCGGACTCCACAGCACAGCCGGGTTACCATGGACGTCCTTCAGTCCACTGCCCATTCCCTGCAGCATAAACTCACCGGAGGAGGCCGAATCCTCCTCCTCCACAGCCCGCGGCGGCTTGGCCCGCCTGGCTCGTTTCTCTCTTTGGGTGAGAGTCAAGCCGCCAGGCATCAGCGGCTTGTTCTGCGGGACCGCCATAGCAGCTGCAAAGATAAAGACAAAGTCAGTTCATAGGCCGCGCGGCTAAGTGTTCAGTTCGGCCGGTTAGAAGCTTACTATCTTCCGCATCGATTCCTTCTAAGGACGGCAGCAGCGAGATGTAATGATTTACATCAAGCTGCTCCCCCTTGAAGAAGGTGTAGATGTCCTTCTCCACGCCGTCCAAGCTGCCGCTGCCGAAGGCGGCCTCTTCGCGGATTTGCGGGTTGACTGACAGCAACCCCAGGTTTCCCTCGAAGATAAGAAACCGCTCCGACCAGTTGGCGATCTTGTTCTCCAAGTTTACAATCTTCAGCCCCCTGCAGCCAAAGTACAAGTGCCCCCGGAAGATCCTTGTCCCGGAGTCCGGGATAGACCTCATCAAGAAGCATTCCCGGAACAGCCTAATAGAAAATCGGACTCTTTCCGACCTTAAGTACGAAATGAAGCTGTATATGGCAGCTATCGAGTTTGGTGGCAGTTTTCCTGGAACAACTCCATAATGGTTGAAGACCGCCACAGCCTCCATCATGACTGGAAAGCGGAAATCGCAGTAAAAGTGGTCGATGGGGATGGCGATCTGATTTGCATTAGATGTATTAATCTGTTCATCTTGCAGCGGAAGCCGCGCGACTAGCGGGCTTCCCTGCATGTGTTTCTCTACAAAATCGTCTAGCTCAGCTTTTGTAAGCCGACATTCGTTATGGTCTGCAGAGTGGAATGCAGAGGCCGCATCAGTCCTGACCGCAGAGGCCTTGTCAGACCGCAACGACTTGGACTTAGCACGCATCCTTTCTGTCTTGTGATGAAATCTCCGGAGTCATCCCTATTTATAGAAAAACTGTGAAAGTACAGTGCTCAACGTCAAATCGCGGCTAGCCATCACGCCACCCGTCCTAAACCTGCAGGAAATAAAGATTAGTGCAACGACTAAGCCGCAGTTTAGTTCGTCAGTCCGCACGGCTATATCCCTGCACTTAGAATAATTTCATGGCAAGTCATGTGGATATCAAACTTTCAATCCGGCGATCTGTTTGCCAGACCGCACGGCTACTTTCCTGTACTTGGATATTTCAGAACAAAACACGTGTATGGTGATCATAAATAC
Organism: Platanthera guangdongensis; assembly: GCA_039583875.1. Classification (NCBI taxonomy): domain Eukaryota; kingdom Viridiplantae; phylum Streptophyta; class Magnoliopsida; order Asparagales; family Orchidaceae; genus Platanthera; species Platanthera guangdongensis. Next base: position 67,436,887 of record CM077164.1, read on the forward strand.
AAATCGCATACGCCGCAAATAGTTCGCAGCAGAGTAAAAATACAACAGTTCACAGCAACCAAATTGTCCAACATCTAGCAGGCAAAATATATTACAACAAAATATTTAACTATTCGCGCGGCTCAGATCACTCAAGTCGCTCAGCCTTGCTTATCGCCGTCAAGTCTGTCTCATCCTATTCGCGCGACCTGTTCACCGGTTTGCACAATAGCAACGTACACCTGGCTAACCAGATTATGAAGCGAGTGCAGGGACCGATGAACCCGCGCAGTGTCGCATTCTACTCTCGCAAATGGGATCATCGGAATCTCCCGAACCCCCAAACCGCTTGAAACTGTGGCCTGCCCTGGCGCCGCGACCTCCGGCGGATTTGAAGTCTCACTAGAGGCCAGGCGGCCAGTAACCGATAACTTTCCAGAAGTCGGCAGTGAAGGCCGCGGTTCTTCGTCGGTCTCGCTGGCAGATCTTGGTCTTCATCGTCCTCAAGATGTGGAATCTCTTCTTTGTCTCCTTCTAGCCGTCCGACCATCAGCAAATACTTCTCTGCCCTCTCCTGCTCCAAGGAGGCATGTATCTCTGTAATATTATTCTCAGCGGCCTCCAGCGCGGTCTGGAGCCTGGCAGTCTCTTGCTCCAGCGCGGACTTCAACTTCGTGGTCTCCTGCTCCAGCACGGGCTGCAGCCTTGTGGTCTCTTGCTCCAGGATGGTTTGCAACTCTTAGATCCTTTTCTCGGAGGCCTCCTAAGCAACCCGCTTTTCTTCATCATTAACCCGAAGAGCTTCGGTGTGCGCGTTCAAAGCCGCTTGTAAGGTGTCGACCTCCTTCTGGAAGTCGGCCATCTCTTTCTCGCGAACACTTGGCCGCGGCAGCATAGACAAAAGTGATGTCAAGTCGCCTGGTTTCATTGCGGTCTCCGGTTCACCTGTAGAAGATAAACCACAGTCAGGATCAGCCGGATAATTGCGACCTTCTAGCAAGGGAATTGGTAGGATAAGACCGCCGGTTTGATTTTTATCTCCTTCAGAGGCCGCGGTATGGTTTTTAAACACTGGCCGCCTGAATCGTTCGGGATTTATCCTCTTTAGCTTTTCTTTCCATAGCCGCTCGGCTTCTTTAGCTCGGCTTTTCAGTTGAGCCGTGGTCAGGAAAAAGCTGGCCGGCGGATTTAATATTGTGTTCGCCCCCTTCTTCCTTGACCGCGACTTGTAGAAGTTAACAATTCGCTTAACTTCCCTGTGTTTACCTTGCAGCAAAGGAAGTGTGGTCGCCACCGGCTTCCCGGTGATTAGCTTCTTCATCTCCTCCATCTTCTCTCGAAGCTTCAGTTTCTCCGCTCCTTCAGAAACCGTGGAAGCCGGATCGCCAAGTTTCTCCCCAGTGACCTCGACTTCGGGGTGGTCAACCTCTTCAGAAGCCGCTGGGGTCGATAGTAGCGCATCCTGCTGCTGAAGGGTCTCCATGCCCTTGAGGAGGTCGCTAAGCATCTCTCTAGCCGCGGATACATCCTCCGGTTCGTTCGGCTTGAAATCCGGTGTGGACGGACTCTCGGGTACCTCTTTCTCGTGCGGCCTATGTTGAAGACTGTCCGCACTGGTCTTCAAAGAAATATTCCTGTTTCCGGCCTGCATCTTCCTCATCTTCCTCTTCATCCTTTCCTCAAGGGTCTCACTCCGTTGCTTCTGCCGTTTCAAGGAGCCGAACACCATTTCTGTCTGTTTGCTCTGTTCAGCCAAAATCTGTCCGGTCTCCAGCGCCTTCTCCGGCTCGTTGTCGTCCACAACGAATAGGTCGACCTTGTCCTGCAGTTCATGCGGCTTGCTAGATTCAACACTTTTCTCCTCCGTCTCACCTATTTTTAAGTGCGGTTCGCCCGATGGAGAGAAAGTCATATCGAATGATTTGGCAGTTCCGGTTTGCGGTAGAGCAATCTTCGAAACCGCTTCAGGATCGGTTGCGGCCTGCGATGATTCGCCAACGGTCTGCGTCGGCCTCTTTTCATATCCAAAAGCCGCTGGAGTAGCCGGCTTCCCAATCTTCTTCGCAGGCTGATGGTCAGAGTCATCCGGTTTCTGGCTCCAACTTTTCTTCTTTTTAGTCGATTTCTTGTCGCGGGCTAACATCAATGACATGACATCCATCTTGTGAAAGACCGCGTCGGCTTGAAAGATTCTGACCGCAAGTGGCGAGTAGAGACCCGTGGCTTGGCAGAGATCATGAAGAATGTCAAGGGCCAAGGGATTTTAAAGACGCTGATAAGGCCGTCGCGGTCTCCGGCTTAGTTCTACATTTTCGAAGTTTTTTCGAAACTTAAAAATGTGCGGAGATTATGTTAAGCCCGGAATCCGCGACTTGTTCGCGCAGCTTTCCAAACCGGGCGGCCTGGTCTTTCTAGCCGCCAAGTCTCCCAGTTCGGACGGTCACCAGAGGGCGGTCCGGTCGGCTAGCCGCATCTCAGATCAACTCGTCTGGTTATCACTGAAGCTGGGAGGTCTCCATGTCAGGCCGCCGCCTAGCACCGACCCTGCTCAGCGACAAGGCCCAGGACCCAGACAATCATTTAATTGTACTTGCAAGCCTTCTCCAGAGGTACTTGCAAGCTCCTTTCATATATATGTTTGCTTCTAACTCTTCTCCTTGCAGAGATTAGCAAACACTTTCAAGCCTTCTCCACAGGTACTTGCAAGCTCCTTTCATATATATGTTTGCTTCTAACTCTTCTCCTTGCAGAGATTAGCAAGCACTTGCAAACCTTCTCCACAGGTACTTGCAAGCTCCTTTCATATATATGTTTACTTCTAACTCTTCTCCTTGCAGAGATTAGCAAGCACTTGCAAGCCTTCTCCACAGGTACTTGCAAGCTCCTTTTATATATATGTTTGCTTCTAACTCTTCTCCTTGCAGAGATTAGCAAACACTTGCAAGCCTTCTCCACAGGTACTTGCAAGCTCCTTTCATATATATGTTTGCTTCTAACTCTTCTCCTTGCAGAGATTAGCAAACACTTGCAAGCCTTCTCCACAGGTACTTGCATGCTCCTTTCATATATATGTTTGCTTCTAACTCTTCTCCTTGCAGAGATTAGCAAGCACTTGGAAGTCTTCTCCACAAGTACTTGCAAGCTCCATTTATATATATGTTTGCTTCTGACGCTTCTCCTTGCAGAGATTAGCAACCACTTGCAAGCCTTCTCCACAGGTACTTGCAAGCTCCTTTTATATATATGTTTGCTTCTAACTCTTCTCCTTGCAGAGATTAGCAAACACTTGCAAGCCTTCTCCACAGGTACTTGCAAGCTCCTTTCATATATATGTTTGCTTCTAACTCTTCTCCTTGCAGAGATTAGCAAACACTTGCAAGCCTTCTCCACAGGTACTTGCAAGCTCCTTTCATATATATGTTTGCTTCTAACACTTCTCCTTGCAGAGATTAGCAAGCACTTGCAAGCCTTCTCCACAGGTACTTGCAAGCTCCTTTCATATATATGTTTTCTTCTAACTCTTCTCCTTGCAGATATTAGCAAACAATTGCAAGCCTTCTCTCAGGTACTTGCAAGTTACTATGCTTCTGTGTTTTCCTCTCACTTTCATTTTTGCAGAACTTAGTGGAAGACACATCTTCTTCATTTTGCAAAAGCAAACTCAGGTACACACACGATGTACCACCCATACATGCCTACCCTAACTTTCCTCTTGCAGGAAAATAGGCAGGCAGCTCCAAACTCCTAAGGAGAGGCTTCAGGTTCTATCTTTCCTTGCCCCATTCTCTTTCCGTTGGGGTGGATCACGATTTTCGTGGGTCTCCAACTTTTTCGAAGTTCTATTCGGAACTTAAAAAAGTGCGGGAATTATGTTAACCCCGAAATCGGCGATCCTTCCTAAGTGAGCCAGCTCGCTCATCGCGGCATGCCCCGGGTTCCTCCTGGAGGCCGTGATGCCCTAGGTTGCGCGGACAGAACTCTCTGTTTGCTCAGGCCGCGCGGCCTGCGCGGTCTCAGCGGTTTGACCCCCCAGGACGCGTGCCTTCCCTTAGTCGACAGGGTCCGCGGACTGCTTCCGCAGTCCGCCTCTGCAGGCCACCCCCTTTTTCAGCTTAACCGCGAGGTTGTATCCGTAGGTCTCTCTCTGCTGGGATCAACTTCCTATCCGCCCAGGCCGGTAACAGGTCGCTCAGTCCTTGCCACCAGCCCGCCAGGCAGCAGACCCTCCAGAAAGCAGTCCTAGTCCGCATAACCTCTTGCGGACTCGCCAGACTCCGCGGGCACTCTCCTACTCGCACCCCTTACAGCTCGCTCAGTTCAGTAGTGGTGGACTATGCAGATTCTCCTCGCAGTCCACCACATAGCTTCCAGCATCCGCCACCCCAGCAGCAGGCAGACAGTCTCAGCTCAGCAGTGACGGACTCCATGAACCCGCATCGCAGTCCGCCACTAAGTCCTCCCATTCTGCCGTCAGCAGCTCCGGCTTCAGTACTAAGTCCCAGTCCGCACGGCCTATGGCGGACTCGGCGGACTCCGTCTCCATCTCGCTCAAGTTACCGTCTCAGCGGGAGTAACGTCACCGCAAGCCGTTACCTCCTCGGGCCTATAAATAGCCCCCCATGCCTCTCATAGGGGGGGGGGGATCTCGTCATCGCCAAGGTGCTCATGCCCGAGGTCAGCCAGCCAGCCCAGCTCCTGCGGACTCCATTTCTCAGTCCGCATCCCCTCTGCGCCTTGAGTCGCGCGGTCTGCCGGCCTCTGGTTTTACAGTCCGCGCAGTCTCCCGTTGACCTTAACCACACGGCCTGCTGACCTCGCTCTTCAGTCCGCGCGGCCTCCTATGGCATTCTTCTTCCTTAGCCGCCAGCTTCCCTCTTGTACCCTTTATTGCTTTCTTGTAAAGGTGTATTAGCAAGTTGTAACTCTCACTTTTAATCAAAGGAGAGCCCGTCGCAAGAGAGGCATTCAGGCCGCGACGGGCGAAGTCGGGTGTTGCCGTGGTTCACGGCTCGGCTGTTCTTTTTTCTCTCGTCCGCTTAGTAGATAACGGCTTGTAGTCTGCCTCTTTCCCTTTCCTTCCTTCCCCCGGCTCGAACCGTTAGCTGGTGGTGCTCGACCCCCTATCCGCTTTCGTGCATCGACAGTGAGGGCGCATTTCATGCATCAACAATCTACAAATAGTGGGGAGATTGTTGGGTATTGTATCCACAATAACCCAGATTTGTATGAAGTCACCCTTGAACAAAGATGAATTAAGGTTATATTTGATGCCATCTTTTAGTTGAGTGCTTACAGGTTAATATTGTTAAGTGTAGACCAATGTCAGTTTACCATGAGTCACCAAACATAGGACCATGCAATGTAGTCCCTCATTGTGTTATCCATAGTGTTGACTCATGTGTAACCTATCTATTGGGATGCAGTTCACATTCAAGAATTAAGGAAATGGAAGAAAGGAAGGGTTGTTGGTTTCAACTTAGAAGAAAAGAAATAATTCACTGAAAATTTCCTAAGTCATTTTCTCGAGAAATGACAGGAATTTCTCGAGAATTCGAAGTAAATTTCTCGAGAAATCATTGTTATTCTCGAGAAACTAAAAGGCTTCTCGGGAAATAACATGAAAAATAGGCTAAGTCATTCTCTTGAGAAATGCCTTGTATATTTCTCGAGAAGCCGGGTTGTTCTCGAGAAAAGCAAAAGTTCTCGAGAAAGCTAAGTCTTATTCTTGAGAAATCTATCTTCTGTTCATGAATTTTTGCCAAGTACATTTCTCGAGAAGCCATTTGATTTCTCGATAAAGCATGTTTTTCTCGAGAAACAAGTTCTTCACTTTGAATTTTTCCATAAGTCAATTTCTCGAGAGGTTGTATTGTTTCTCAAGAAATAAAATTATTTTCTCGAGAAATATTATTCTTCTTGAGAAATGAGTGGTTTTCTTCACAGAAAATTCGAGAAGCAAAGTTCTTTACTCGAGAAAGCTAGTCATTTCTCAAAAAATATACTTCTTCTCGAGAAATGGACTTACAGATTTTTTTGTTTCCTATTTTTTAGCAGGAATTCAAATTAAACTAAGTTTAGTATATTTGATCTTTCCTTAATTACATGTATCCTACCTTAATGACGATAGACAGTTGGTCGATGACAAATATAAAGTCACTTCAAGGATTCACCGACAAGAATCACTCAGAAGAATAATCATATACATGAAGAATCAATCAGAAGAAGAATTATATACACGAACAATCAGTCAAAAGAAGAATCATATACACGAAGAATAATTTATAGAATTGAATCGCTCAAGCACTTTCCATTTTCAGGAGAAACGCTGATCATCTTCATCTCAATCCTCTCTGTCAATCTCTCTCCATATCCGACGATTCAAAGCAAGACAAGTTTCTACCGATCCAAGATCAACTAATTCTTCAAATTCTATTCGATCGGGTCGGATCCTATCCTTCAGATCAACCTTCTCAGTTTTCTTCCTTAACCTTCTTCATCAAGTGTTTCAAGTTCCAAGAAGGAAGATTCAAGAAGATTTCAGATCTGAAGTGCAACACATTTTCGTTATTGTTGTAATTTGTTTTTACATTTGTAGGAGCTTTGTCTCCGAGATTGTAGGAGTTCTATCTATGAGGTTGTAGATCTGTTAGTGGATCAAGTTTGTAGAACTAGTTTGTTGTTCGAGGTGTAGATCCGGCTTGTGGATAGAGTTTGTAGATCCGTTGTGGATCGAGGTGTAGGTGCGTTGCTCCAAGGTGTAAGATTTGTATACTCTGGAAAGGTGAAGTATATGAATCGTACCTTTTGTGGTAGATAGGCGAGGCGGGACAGTGGATGTGGAACTACTATAAAAACTTTCTGTGTTTGTGTGCTTGTCTTTTAAATATTTTTATTCCACAAAAAGATGCAAACATCACCTATTCACCCCCCTCTAGGTGATTTAGGTAGATGCTAGATAATTTTAGATGGGTACTACAAGAATCTTGTTGTTAACTTCCCTAAAAAATAATGTCTTATCTATCTTTCCACCTGTGAACTTGATCTCAAGAAAAAAGTTAGATAGCGTCTCATACCGAGCTCGGGGAGCTTGTTTTAAATTATATAACACTTTATTTAGAAAATAAACAAGTTCAGGGAGAGTTGAGTTGACAAAACTTCGTGGTTGTGTTATGTATACCTTCTCTTTTAGATTACCATAGAGGAATGCAGATTTCACGTCCATTTGATATACTTCGAAACCTTTGTGAGCAGCATACAATAGAAACAACCCGATTGCTTCGAGTCTAGATATAGGAGCAAATGTTTTATCGACGTCGATCCCTTCTCCTTGTCTATATCCTTGTGCTGCAAGCCTGACTTTATTCTTTATAATCACACCATTTTTGTCCAGCTTGTTTTTGAATATCCACTTCGTTCTAATCACATTCTATTCCTTGGGCCTTGGCACCCACTCCCAAACTTTACACCTTTCAAACTGGGTGAGCTCCACTTGCATAGCCATTATCCAAGAAGCGTCCTTATTTTTTCTTAAAATTTCTTCGGCTCAACCAAGAGAGAAAACTAAGATACAAAACATCGTTAGTTGTACCTCTTCTAGTTTCTATTTTGTCGCTTGGATCTCCAATGATTAGATCAACATGGTGATCTCTTCAATGTCTGATCACTATATTCCTTCCCATCCCACTAGGAGGTTTTTCTGCACATAGTACACCATCAGCATGTGGATGGAGATCTTTATCTTGAAGTTCCTCTGCAACCAACATAGGATTAATGACTTTGATTGAGTTAGGATCATCTTCCTTGATAGCGTCTTCCATGTTTAGCTCTTTTATCTTAGCGCCTGCATCTTCACCAAAAATTATATACAAGCTGCTATGAAGTATACTTGTCTCTTCAAATACAACATTAATAGACTGTTCTACAACTAGAGTTTTCTTATTGAATATCTTATATGCCTTAGTATGGCTATTATAGCCTACGAAAATACCTTCAAAATATTTTTCACTAAACCTTTTACGGTAATACTTCCCACTGTTTAGTACGAAGCATTTGCTGCCAAAGATCCTAAAGTAGGACACAGTCGGTTTTCTGCCCTTCAAGAGTTCATAAGGTTTCTTATGATGTATTTAGTTAATTAATGCTCTGTTTTGCACATGGCAAGTTATGTTTACTGCTTTAGCCCAAAAGTACTATGTTGGTGAAGTGTCATTCAATATAGTTATACATGATTCAATGAGAGTTCTGTTTCTTCTCTCGGCAACTCCATTTTGTTGTGGAGTATATGGGGAGAAAACTCATGAAAGATACCTTGACTTGCAAAAAATTTAGTCATGGCCCCAAACTCAAATTAAGTTCTGTGGTCACTTTTGATTTTGACCACTGAGCAGAACAATTCGTTGTGAATTTGCTTGACAAAATTCATGAAAGCTTTGAAGGTGTCTGACTTGTGTTTCAGAAAGAACACTCAAGTAAAATGATAGTAGTCATTGACAATAACTAACGTATACACTTTGCCTCCGAAACTATGAATTAGCATAAGACCAAATAAGTCCGTATGAAGTAGATATAAACATCTAGAAGAATCTTTTTTAACATAACCATAAAGGTAGCTCTTGTTTGCTTACCAATTTGGCATGTGTTACATGGGCTCTCTTTAAGGCACTTAATGCTGTGAGCATCATGTATTAAGTTTTGAGAAAATAACATACTTATAGTTTTAAAATTATTGTGTTAATCTCTTGTGTCATTTGTCACAAAAAGACTCGCTATCTTTTGCCAAAAAGCACAATGTGTAGAAGTGTCTAAATAAAAAAAATTTAAACAAAAAATATTTCTACTTCGAGACCCTATTAAAACTATCTCCAAATTGACAGTCTATTTTATCATACACTTGTCCTTGTAGAACTCAACGATATAGCCTTTATCATATAATTGGCTTATGGTTATGAGAATATGTTGCAATTGTAACGCCCCGGTTGTGAGCTCAGAGGCCCGCAGGCTTGTCTCGCCCCGTGGACCCGTTACAGGGCTGCAGCCCAATACACCCCAATGCATCTCCCACCTGTTTCTCAGCAAGGCGCGTTGTTGGCGCTAGGTATCGAACCCTCAACCATTGATAAGCTAACCATCCAATGTCCTCATCACCAACTAAGCTGCAGCTTAGTTGGTGATGAGTACATTGGATGGTTGGCTTATCAAGGGTTGCGGGTTCGATACCTAGCGCCAACAACGCGGCTTGCTGAGAAACAGGCGGGAGATGCATTGGGGTGTATTGGGCTGCAGCCCTGTAACGGGTCCACGGGGCGAGACAAGCCTGTGGGCCTCTGAGCTCACAACCGGGGTGTTACATAAAAAGTGCACTTTTTATGTAACGTCCCGGTTATGGGCTCAGAGGCCCGCAGGCTTGTCCCGCCCCGTGGTCCCGTTACAGGGCTGCAGCCCAATACACCCCAACGCCTCTCCCGCCTGTTTCTCAGCAAGGCGCGTTGTTGGCGCTAGGTATCGAACCCGCAACCCTTGATAAGCCAACCATCCAATGTCCTCATCACCAACTGAGCTGCAGCTAACGGGTGTGTTCGATCTCAAAAGCAATATGATTGAAGAAGAAGGTTGCGAGGATAACAGAGAGGTTGTTGAGGATGCAAGGAAAAGCTTTTGAATGCTCGAGAGTGAAGCAAGCGCTTGATCAAGTGTTGCGGGTATAATAGGAGGAAAGGTTGATGTTGATCCGAGTGTGGAGATGGTCGGGAGGTTGATTAGGAACTATCAAGAAGACTGTTACTTTGACTGATGGGTTTGCAGGTTGATGCCGAGAGAAGTGAGTTGAGAAGCAGAGGTGGCCGCTAGTAGCGACAACAGTAGACTTCGCCCGTCGTGGCATAAATGTCACTCTTACGACGGGCTTTCCTTTAATTATAATTCAGTGTTACAACTTGAGTTGCACCTTTACATGGAAAGAAAATAAAGGGTACAAAGGGGGAGGTTAGCGGATAAGGATAGAAGTTTCCAGAAAGGCCACACGTTTAACTGATCCCGTAGCATGCTGGAGCAATCGGAGTGGACTGCCCGATCAGGCATAGAGGACAAGTGAGGTCATGCAGACTAAGAAGTGGAGTCCGCAAGATATGATGCCTTGACCTTGTCATCGGTTACCCTCATGTTTGTCGCTGTCCCCCCGAATGAGAGTTACGGGGGGCTATTTATATGCCCGTGGAGGTAACAGCTTTTGGTAACGTCACCTCCAGTGAGTCGGTGAGTTGTGCAAGTAAAACTTGGAGTCTGCCGAGGCTGGGCCAAACTTTGTTGGTAGGTACTTATTTTCTACAGTTGATTCTATTGTAGGCAGACTGGGAGGAGTCCTACTATGTTGTGCTAAGAGATCCCACGCAGATGTATGCGGGCTGAAGAGTTATCTGCCTCTATTGGGGAGAAATAGTTAGAAATCTGATTGGCGGACTGCACAGTGAGTCCACCTTTGTTGGGAAAGCTGGAGGGCTCAGTGGCGGACTGGAGGAGACTGCCCAGCCCGCTCCAGACAAGACGAGTCCGATTCTGCTGGAGGCTTATCGCTTGGTGAGGTTGGCGACATGGCAGATTGAATAGAGCAGGTCGCCTTCCTACTGAAGAAGTACGTCTACTACAGGCGGACTGAAGGGTTGAACGACATAACGAGTCTGCCTAGCCCGCGGCGGTTGGGATGAGTCTGCTGAATGTTATTCGGTTTTTTGGAGAGCTGGAGCAAGTCCACGTTCCTTTGGCAGATTGAGATTGAGTCCGCAAACTGCAAACGGATGAGAGCTGGCTGTCTGGGCGACCTGGCAGACTGAAGAAGCAGGTCGCCCACATCGTTGAAGTACGCATCTCTGTTGGATGGACAGGCTTGCCGCTCCTGCTAGGAGGCCTTGAGGTTATCTCCCTCTGGTAGGTGACCTTGAGAGTTGTCGCATTGTTGGGAGAACTGGAGGCAGGTTGCCTGGCATTGAGCGACCTGGAGACAGGTCGCCTAGTGAAGTGGCGGTTTGCTTTGCTTGTTGTTCAACTTGCAGGAGTAGGTTGGTGAATACTGTGACTCCTGCCGAGCATGCATCTACATGGCGGTCTTGGCGGATAGGAATTTGAGTCCGCCACTTAGTTGGATAGTTCGAATCTGTTTGGGCAAAGTGAATCTATGCGATTAGAGGATCAAACAACGCGGCCTGCAGGGGCGGACTGAGGAAGTAGCCCGCAACCACTACAGAACAAGCGGGTGCTCCGCGACTTGGGCGGTTATACTAGGGAGACCACCCTAGTCACGCAGCCTGAGCAGATAGAGGAGTCCGTCCGCCCATACATGGAGGACTGGTCGCAACCTATAGAGGGAACCTTGAGCAAGCCGCGACTAGCAAGCTGGCTACCTTGGGTGGGTTCACCGATTTCTGGGTTAACATAATCCCCGCACTTTTTTAAGTCCCGAAAGAAACTTCGAAAAATTAGTAGACCCACGAAAATCGTGATCCACCGATTAGAAAAGTAAGAGGTATGGAGAGATAGAAACTGATGTCTCTCCTTAGAAGAAGTTTGCCAATGCCTATCTTTTTCCTGCAAAGGCAAAGTTAATGTACGAAAAAAGGGGGGTACATCTTGTGTATACCTGAATTGCCTTCGCAAAATGAAGAAGACATGAATGTCTTCCACTGAGCTCTGCAAAACAAAGATGTGAAGAAAGGCACAGAAGAGTAATAACTTGCAAGTACCTGATGGAGGCTTGCAAACACCCGTTATCCTCTACAAAAAGGAAGAGTAAGTAGTATGCGTGAAATAAAAATAAGTTGAAAGTACCTGAAGGGGACTTGCAAGCGTCTGCTAGTTTCTGCAAAAGAGAAGTTATACGCAGATATGATGGTATATATGAAAGTAAGCTACAAGTACCTGAAGGGAACTTGCAAATACCTGCTAATCTATGCAAAAAGAAAGAGTGAGCAACAGATATATAAGAAAAGTAGGTTGCAAGTACCTGGATGGAACTTGCAAATATCTGCTAATCTCTCCAAAAAAGAAGTGTGAGCAGTAGATATAAAAGAAAAGCAGGTTGCAAGTACCTGGATGGAACTTGAAACTATCTGTTAATCTCTGCAAAAGAGAAGTTAGAAGCAGATATGAAAGAAAAGTAGGTTGCATGTAGCTGGATGAAACTTGCAAATATCTGCAAATCTCTACAAAAGAGAAGTTATACGGAAATATGATGGTATATATGAAAGTAAGCTGCAAGTACCTGAAGGGGACTTACAAATACCTGCTAATATCTACCAAAAGGAAGAGTGAGGAGCAGATATAAAAGAAAAGTAGGTTGCAAGTACTTGGATGGAACTTGCAAATATCTGCTAATCTCTGCAAAAAAAGAAGAGTGAGAAGCAGATATAAAAGAAAAGTAGGTTGCAAGTATCTGGATGAAACTTGCAAATATCTGCTAATCTCTGCAAAAAAGAAGAGTGAGCAGCAGATATTAAAGGAAAGTAGGTTGCAAGTACCTGGACGGAACTTGCAAATATCTGTCAATCTCTGCAAAAAAAAAAGTTAGAAGCAGATATGAAAGTAAAGCTAAGCTGCAAGCACCTGAAGGGAACTTGCAAATATCTGCTAATCTCTGCAAGAAAAGAGTTAGAAGCAGATATGATATATGAAAGTAAGCTGCAAGTACCTGAAGGGAACTTGCATGTATCTACTGAACTCTGCAAGAAAAGAGTTAGAAGCAAATGTGATTGAAAAGTAGGTTGCATGTACCTGGAGGGAACTTGGAAATGCTATCTGTTAATATGATAAGATAGATATGATCGGATAGCATAAGAAATGTCTGATGGATTCTGCTGAAAACCGAATAAAGATCAGACCGCGATATTGACCATTTCACGAGATCAGATATGATATCTTTAATATGAAGTCCAAATCACCAAGATGAAACCATCTTAATTAGACTCTAGTAGCAAGGCTTATTAATCAAGGAGAACCAGATACAATGATCAATGATTAGTGTCATTAATATCCGATAAGTATAATAGAGAGCTTGTAAATCATCATCTAATAGATCTTCATGCAAGCAGTGCATATAAGATGAGTATAAGCAAAATTAATGTTGCAAATCCTTTTGATAGGTCAGATTTAACCTGTTAACCTGTGAAAAGGCAGTTGATAAAAGGAGGCCTATACTCAGAGATGAACAAGAAAGGACGGATGTTGCGATAGGAGCACCTATGGGCCTTATGCATCGCCTGCCCGAGAAATGTCATTACGAGTATAGTCCTACTTAGAGCGTGTTGGCTGCGCATCCTTTATAAGGGTATAAGAGAGAAAAGCATAGGAAATCCTGAGAAGGATCGTTAGATATACTGCTCTCATGCCTCGGGTTCCAACATCGCAGATCAGTCAGGCCAGGTGCGCCAAGTAGTCTGTAGCATTGCTCACCTGTGGAAAGATCAGTGGAGTTGTGGGCCCCACGAAAGCACAGATTGAGAGTACCATAGAGTATTCGACTATTACAATCATGAGATGAACGAAGAAACAAGGCTACACTTGATCCCCATTGCTTGTCAAACAAATATCATCGTAACTGTAATGTATCCATAACGGAGCACATCAGAGCTAACACATGGCACCTCCCTTGATAACCGCTTTATGTTAGATACCGGTCAGGATCCGAAGTCCTGAAGTTCACAATATAGATTGAACAGCACCCACTGCACATACACGAGCACTCCCTACTATATGTGGTCATCATGGCCTTAAGCCCGAGAACAATCAATTGAAGAAACAACAAGACTCGGCGATATCTCGGTGGTTCAGTGATCTCTTTAGGAAAGAGAAAGTAGAGGAGGAAGCACTCCAAAAAGGGAATTGTGTCTGTACGAGATATATGACATATATTTTATTGAAATGAGAGAAACAACACTTGGAAGTGCTTTCGAGAGAAAATGTTTAAAGAGTAAAGTAGAAACAACCGGCCTTGATTGTGAGTAGCTTTGACTATTTTGCGTTGTTCTCCTTCAGCTTAGAACATGTTTATGAGTGTCCCAACATAGTCGCCGTTGATACTCTTGGTTCCAATACGAAAGTTCATGTCATTGATATGGTTTCCCTTTTTGAGCAGCAAGTAATATCTGCTATTTCTTTTCCTTTTGAAGTTGATGGATCTGAAGAATCATTTTGTTGGAGCAAATGCTGTAATTTATAATGTTTTATCATCTTCTCTACTAGTTGCTGAAGGGCTCTACAATCTTCTGTTGCATGGCCCTTTTCTTTGTGATATTTGCAGTATTTGTTAGAGTCCTTGTCCTTTTGATCAACAAGCTGAGAAGATCCCTCATCGCTTGGTTTGTTCTTCATGTCCTGAGTTGCTTTACCCACCGTGTTGTCAATCCCGGATTCCTTGCTTGGGGAGAGACGATGTCGGAAATTCCTTCCTCTCCTTACTCGTGATTGAGGACCCTTTGGGGGACACTTTGAAGGTTGCCTAATATGGAACAAAGCTTCTGGGCCTCACTTCCTCTTAGTGGAAAATTCAGGCAGTTTTCCTTGGTGATTGGAAGAGCAACCTATGGTTTGAGGACTGAGTTTGCAGAAACTCTCCCTTTATTCAGCTGCTGGAAACTGCAAAGGGACTGCAACCTGCATAGGTGGGTAACTTCCCGGATAAGTATATAGATCAACTGGCAGAAAATTTGGCGTATTAGAATGTGGATTTTCCACTACTAGGTTGACTGTAGTAACCGGCATTGCTGCAGGTTGCGAGTCCAATCACTGAATTATAGCAGCTAGGGTATCATTAATCGCTCTGATCTATAGGGAAGTTTCCCGACGTTTCAGCAAGAGGGCATCCCAGAGCGCATCTTTGCTGGTTTGAGGAATGTTTTTCGTAAGTTTGCGATCTGACATGAGTAATCATTGGTTTTCACCATCTGTTCGATATCTGAAGGTTGCGTGTTAACTGTTGATGCACGGAAACGTGAGAAGTGGTTGTCGCGGGCACCAGTAGCTAACGTGTGTGTTCGGTCTCACAAGCAAGATGATTGAATAAGAATGTTGCGGGGAAAACAGGGAGGTTGTTGAGGATGCAAGGAAAAGATTCTGAGTGCTCGAGAGTGGAGCAAGCGCTTCATCAAGGGTTGCGAGG
The DNA here is from genome assembly GCA_039583875.1 of Platanthera guangdongensis. Lineage (NCBI taxonomy): Eukaryota > Viridiplantae > Streptophyta > Magnoliopsida > Asparagales > Orchidaceae > Platanthera > Platanthera guangdongensis. The sequence goes on from CM077164.1 coordinate 67,452,008, forward strand.
GATAATAGGGGGAAAGCTGGATGTTGATCCGAGTGTGGAGATGGCCTGGTGGTTGATTAGGAACTGTCGAGCAGCGGTTACTTTAATAGTTGGGTTTTCAGTTTGATGCCGAGAGAAGTCAGTTGAGCAAAAGAGGGGGCCGCTAGCAGTGGCAACAACAGACTTTGCCCGCCGCGGCTTAAATGCGACTCTTCCGACGAGCTTTCCTTTAATTTTAATTCAGTGTTACAACTTGAGTTGCACCTTTACATGGAAAGCAAATAAAGGGTACAAAGGGGGAAGCTGGCGGTTAAGGAAAGAACTTGCTAAAAAGGCCGCGCGGACTGATCCGAGGGATCGACAGACCTTCCGATTAACTAATCTCGCAGCACGCTGGAGAAAGCCAAGCGGACTGTGCAATCAGGCAAAGAGGACATGTGAGGTCGCGTGGAATGTGAAGTGGAGTCAGCAAGATCATATTCCTTGACCATTTCGTCGGTTGCCCTCGTGTCTGTCGTTGTCCCCGCGAATGAGAGTTATGAGGGGCTATTTATAGGCCCGCGAAGGTAACGGCTTTTGGTAACGTCACCTCCGGTGAGTCGTTGAGTTGTGCGAGTAGAATGTGGAGTCTGTCGAGTCCGCTCCATGCTATGAGGTTAGGGTCTGGTATTCTGGAGTTGATTCTGCTGCTGGCGGAATGGGAGGAGTCCACCTATACTGTGCTAAGCAAGCCCGCGCCAAATATATGCGGGCTGAGGAGTTATCCGCCTCTGCTGGGGAGAAGTGGTTTGAAAGCTGATTAGCGGACTGCGCAGTGAGACCGCCTCTATTGCAGGGAAGCGTGCTAGTGGAAAGCTGGAGGGCTCAGTGGCGTACTGGAGGAGACCACCCGGATCGCGGCGGACAAGATGAGTCCGCATCTGCTGGAGGATTTTCGCTTGGTGAGGTTGTCGACCTAGCAGACTGAATAAAGAAGGTCTCCTTCCTACTGAAGAAGTCCGTCTACTGTAGGCAGACTGAAGGGTTGAACGACATAACGAGTCTGCCTAGCCCGTGGTGGAAGGGATGACTCCGTTGAATATTGTACGGTTTGGTGGAGAGCTAGAGAAAGTCCACGCTCCTTTGCCGGACCGAGATCGTGTCCGCGAACTGCAAGCGGATGAGATCTGGTCGTCTGGGCGACCTGGCAGACTGAAGAAGCAGGTCGCCCGTGTCGCTGAAGTCCTCCCCTCTATTAGATGGACATGCTTTCCGCGCCTACTAGGCGGCCTGGAGGTTGTCGCCCTCTAGTGGGCGACCTTGAGAGTTGTCGCATTATTGGGCGACCTGTAGGCAGGACATCTGGCGTTGAGCTACCTAGAGGCAGGTCACCTAGTGAAGTGGCGGTTTGCTTTTCTTATTGTGCAACTTGCAGGAGTGGGCTGGTGAAGATCGTGACTCGTGCCGAGCATGCGACTTCAAGGCGGTCTCGACGGATAGGAATCCTAGTCCGCCAAGTAGTTGGATAGTTCACATCGGTTTAGGCAAAGTGAATCTGTGCAGTTAGCAGATCAAACCACACGTCTTGTAGGGGCGGATATTGGAAGCAGCCCACAACCACTACAGAACAAGCGGGTGATGCACGACCTGGGCGGTCAGACCAAGGAGACTGCCCTAGCCGTGCGGTCTAAGAGGACAGAGGATTCTATCAGCCCAAACTTGGAGGACTAGTTGAGACCTACAGGGGGAACCTGGAGCAGACAATGACTAGCAAGCTGACTACCTTAGGTGCGATCACCAATTTCTGGGTTAACACTACGACAAAGTGACAAATATTTCTGTAACACCAATAGTCAAACATGATGTACCTTCTTTTATATTCTTGATTTACCTTCTAAATGGGAGTTCTAGAAGGTGATACAGACTTGGAGGTGTAAGCCTCATGATTGCAGCACAACATGGCTTCAATTTATCCTTAGCCTTAGGAACAATAGTTTTGGCTTTGGGTTCTTTCTTGATACTTAGACCATGAACGTAGGGACCATAATCTTAAAGAGTTATCTCTTCATAAGGTGCCTTGAAAACACTTATACCAAAGTCTCAGGGACGGTTCCATCCTTGGTAGTTCTTTTTCAGCTCCACATAAGTAGGTCTAGTAAGGTGACCTTAGGATGTCTCAAGGTCATATTGATTTGTGGAAAATTTTACCTTCTTAAAAGATGTATGAATTTAAGGTGCCTTCCCTTTGCCTTTGGTAGCGGCTCTCTTAGTATCCTTACCTTTCTCAGCTATATGGCCTAAAACACTATCTTTCTTAGGGGTAGAAAACTCATTGATGAGTGAAAGAATAGTCTTTGGCATGGAGTAGCTTGCAACAAGTTTCCTCTCAACCAAAAGGTTTTCTTCTAATTCATCTAAGAATTTCTCCTTCTAACTTAGTTGCTCAACTGAGCATTTTAATTCCTCTTTCAAGGAGCGAACTTCATCTCTAAGAGGAGTCAATTCCACAATTTCCTCCCTCAGACTTGATTCCACTGCCTTGAGAGAAGCAATCACTTTTGATTGCTTTTTCACCCCCATATAGAGGCTTTCAATAGTACTTAATGCTGAGTCATTGAAAGTGCAGCTAGATCTGATATACTCTAGAGGGGGGTGAATAGAGTATATGGTGCTTTGAAATTTTTTACAACAAGTGTTGTAATAAGAGTGAGCAGGGAAGCAGTTAAAAATCTAATCACAGAACTAAGTTAAACAAAAGCTAATCACAGAAAAATCAAGGCCAGAAACAAACATAAACACAAGCAAAACCAGAAGACACAAGGAAATATAGTGGTTCCCCTAAACTTGGGTACATCCACTCTTCTACCACCCTAGGTAGGAATCCACTGCAGGATGAGTTGATCAGGTGTCCTGGGCACCAATTAGCTTTTGATAAGGTGCTCAAAAACCAAAGCAGATTTTATGATCAGGTGTCTTGCCACCAATGAGCTTTTGACAAAGTGCTCAAAAACCAAGCTCAAACTTTTGAAGGGAGTTTGAGAAACCCTTTACAGAGAGGGGGTGAGAGAGTGATGGAAGTCTTCTCTTTCTCAAACAACTGAGAAGACTATGTGGATTGTTGATGTCAAAGCTCCCCCTGAATCCTTGAGATCTTCAGGAAGAAAAGCTTTGCTGAGGGTGATAGCCCTTCAAAGATTGAACTCCATTAATAGATGATTTCAGCAATGACTGAAATGTTGAATGTCTGGAGTCTTGAAATATGTTGGCCTTGAGCACTTTGAAACTAAAGAGATCTGAAGATTTCTGAAAAGATTGATCTCTTTGGATGAGTGTTCTTGAGAATTCTTTGAGACAGAATATTTTTGAATGTATCTCTGTAATCTGTGTGTCTCTCTCTGTATATTATTAGAGACTCAAAAAATTCTATCTTTTATTCTCTGGTACTGAATAGAATAACATTCTCTCTGAGAAGAATAGCCGTTGATCTGCATTAATTGCATCCTTAATTGCAAAATCTCTTCTAGAGGAAAGTCCGCAGAAATATTCCTTGAGAAATCCCTTGAAACTTGGTCCAGAAATGAATGAAAACGGCTAGGAAATCTCTGAATTAATTGCAGAATAACTCCTTAACTGATTTGAATTTGAATCTAGAAACATCCTTGAAGTTATCTGAAATCGTCGAACTGAGCTCTGCTATCGTCGAGCTGAGCTCAGCGATCTAGAAATATACAGCAGCAAAATATCGTCGATCTGAGCTCAAAGATCGTCGAACTGAGCACAGAGATAAAGATCCAAAGCAGAGTCAAAATCGTCGACCTGAGCTCACCGATCATCGAACGGAGTTCGACGATATAATGAAGTTGAGCTCAGCGATCGTCGAATGGAGTTTGACGATCTGTCGAAGTTGAGCTAGACGATCGTCGATCGGAGTTCGATGAATCGTCGTGCTGAGCTCGACGATATGACTTAGTCTCCAAACAGAAAGTCTTGGTCTTCAGGGCAGCTTCCAAACCTAGACTTCTAACCCTTAGACTCAATTCTAATTAACCTATTGGGCTATACAAGAGGTCAAGCATTGATTCCTAGAGACATAGTGAACCTGACCCAAATTAGTAATAGGGTGTTCCAACAGTCATCAAGTCAGAATCATCTTCCTCAGAAGTGTAGTCTTCATGACCACTAGATGATATTGGGAGTTGCCTACTTCCTCATCTGAGTGAGCCATGAGCCTGAAGTAGGCTTATTCATTATCTGAGTTTGACTCGCTTGAGTCACTATCGCTAAGAGTCTTGTACTTCATCACGACAAAGCTCTTTTCTTCCTTCCTCTTACCATTGAAGGATCTCTTCTCTTATTTCTTGGATTCTTCTATCTTTTTGTACGGACACTCTGTGATCACGTGTCCTAACTTATTGCAACAATAACAATTAATGTCAGAGGAAGAATGTTTGTTGGGTTCAGATTTATACCTGTCCTCGCTATTACGGCCTTTCTTAGAATGATCAAGATCACGATGTGACCTTCAATATTCTAAGGAGGAGGACTGATTTTTTATTTTCCTCCTTTTGCTAAGCATTCTTTTGAATTGCTTGGAGAACAGCGAGAACACTTCAAAAGACAATTCAGAGCATAAGGTCCTTGACTCAAAATCTTCTTGAACATTAGAAGCTTATGTCCTTATCGGTGACACAACTTTATGTTTCTTTGACACTTCGGCTTTCAGTACTATAGACTTCTCTTTGATGAGGTCTTACTGTTTTGCTCCTCTTTCTTACATGTATTCATCTGTAGTTCATAATATAGAAGCTTCCTGAATTGATTTTGAAAATCAGTGTCGGGCAGCATTCCAAATTATCTAATGGCCATGACCTTAGTGTCCCATTTGTTTTACAGGGATCTTAAGAATTTATCATTTAGTTCAACACTCATGAATGCAGGGCCATAGTATCTCAGACCATTGACGATCTTGAAAAACCGTTCATAATTGTCTACAATGGTATCCTTTGGGTCATGCTTGAAGGCCTCGTGCTCCTGATTGAGTAGATATCTTCGAACATATCTTACTCCTTCAATACATTCCACCAGAATTACCAGAGAATTCCACATCTACTTGGAAGACTTGTAATGGAAGTGGTTTTGCAACATTGAGTCATCCACTGCACTTGCAATTATATTTTTGGCCTTCTTGTACAAGGAGACGAGAGCAATCTCATTTTTAGTTAAGTCCATCATCTTTTTAAAAATCATCATGGTTGGATTTTGTGCGAATAGAAAAAGAGAAACCAAAAATTGGAAAATAATTGAGTTTTTATTTACAAAAATTATATCTATTACAAAGGTATAGCCTCCCTTTTTTAGAATGGAGATGAAGAGAGAGATTACAAATAAGCAATGTTGAACTAAATACATTCACGGTGACTTGCGGCTAGACAAGGACATACCGGATAGGACGGGAGGTAAGAATGCAGACCGCACAGGTCGCGCAGTCAGAATACAGACCGCTAACCACCTCACCATAATAACAAGCCACCAGAGAATAGAAGAGCGAGACCGCTAGAGCCTAGAAGATCGCTAGACCGCCCTGCTACCTAGCTACTAGAGAGAAGCTCCAAGATAGCATGACTATTAAGCCGCCGGAGAGAAACTGCTAGACCGCACGGCTAGCAAGCCGCCACTATAAAATTGCCAGTGATAAGCCTCCACGCTGCTCAGTTTCCATACTACAACACTTCCCCTCAAGCTGGATCATATATAATTCATACCAGCTAGTCACAAATGTGAAAAAAGAAGCAGATACAGGCCTCGTGAAGATATCTATCAACTCGTTGTCTGAAGTAACGAACGAAGTGCAAATCTATTTCTTCAAGATCTCTTTTCTTATGAAATGGCAGTCAACTTCGATGTGCTTTGTTCTCTCATGAAATATTAGATTTTTAAGATATATATAGCGGCCTTGTGGTCAAACCACATAGGTAGAGGATGATTGTATATTTCTCCTAAGTCCATCATGAGAGCCAATCTTTGTTACAGGCTCTCATGATGGACTATGGGCAACCGATCATGTTTGAAAAGAACAAGTAGTAGGTTTGAATGTGATATAGCACTATATTTGCTTACAAAGAGAAGTAACTGACAGCAAATTGCATGGAAACTGGGCCACATAGAGGTTGTCCGCTAGGCGAAGAGATGTAGTGACTTGAACCACTCCCGTACTGTTGATGCACGAAAACGCAAATGGGGTAGAGCACCACCAGCTAACGGTTCGAGCACAAGGGAAAAGAAGGGAGAGGAGAGACTGCGAGTAGCAATCTACTAAGCAGACGAGTGCCAGAAGAACAACAGGGTCGTGAGCCACGACAACAACAGACTTTGCCCGTCGCGGCCTGAATGCCTCTCTTGCGACGGGCTTTCCTTTTACTGAAGAAGGGTTTGATTACAATTGTAAGAAGAAGAGCAAGAGCTGAGCAAGCTGGAGTCCGCAAAGCACGAGATTCGAGTCCGCAGCCTTTAACAAGTAGGCTCCTGGGCAAGAGTCAGCATGCCTTGGGTGCACCACCTCCCCCCTATTTATAGGATGGGGGCCTGCCCAAACGGGCAGGGCTAAAATAACCGACTGCTCGGGGTACAGGAGAACCGGGCAGCGGTGACGGGAAGCAAAAAGAAAGAACACGGAAGTCCGCGCAAAAGGGGCGGACTGGGCTCGCGGGCTGGAGCTCCCATACACTGCGGCTAAGCGCAATCCTGCGGGAGGACGGCGGCCTCAGCGGACTGGGAACTGCATCCGCCAAAGAGGGATCAAGCCAGAGCTCCAAGGCATGGCGGACCGGCAAACAGAGCGTTGAGTCCACCGATGAGGGACCATCCTTGCTGGTCGATCACTGCTGCTTTGTCGAGCTGGGCCGAATCATGTCCGCGGATAATGAAGCAAGGCCTTGACATCCTGCGGGTATTGCAGACTGAGGGGTTAACATAATCCCCGCACATTTTTAAGTTTCCAGAAAACTTCGAAAATGTTATCTTAACCGCCGAGTCCGCAAGCCTCATTAATGCCGTCAGTGCTATAAATATTGTTGGAGGGCCTGGAACTGTTTGAAATTCCGATCGACACGGGGCTCTATTCACCACTTGCGGTCTCCACTTTGCAGTCCGGCATGGCAAGACTTGGCGCTTTCTTCACTAGTCTCACTGCAAAAGACGAGAAGGCACGAACGCCTATGAAGACTAAGAAAAAAATAAAGAGAACGACGAGAGGGGATCTTGTCCGCTCTACTGGAGAAAGTTCTCACAGCCAGAAGCCTACTGAGAAAGCAGTCCGCCGAGCTGATGTGCGCGATAAGGAGGATGCCGCAGTTCCTCACTCTGAACAGCCACAGAGAAGTGAGAAGATATTAACTCTGTCAGACACCGCCCCTTCCCAGAAAACTACGAATTCGGCGGACACCGTTGGCGAACACAAAGAGGAAGAAATATCTTCCCCCAACCTCCAGGAGCCCATCATTAACATTGATGAAGATAGGCGGACTGTGGGAGAAGAGGTTGGCAAGGACGCACCTTCAAAGGCATTGATCGTGGCGAACCTTGAGACGGTCCGCGAGAGCCAGCCTGATTTAGGAAAGGCTGCCGCGGACTCTGCCGAGAAAAGAGCTTCTAGAAAGAAGAGGAAGAGGGACGGGTCGACCGTGGCCGAGCGGGTTGAAAAGAAGTTGCGAGCGATGAAGGAGAAGAATATCTCCAAGCAGACTGAAGATGCGGAATTGCAGAACAGGCCGCGCGAGAAAGAAGTTCCCGACATCGACTTGATCACTCCGGAGGCCCAAATCCAGGGGGACAATTCCCTTTCCACGGTCAGTTTATCTACGGATGAGATACTAGATTCCATTGATGTTGATCAATTTGATCTGATCAACGAATCCCTGCTGGGTGCACTGCAGCAACCTGAGGTGGAAATCCTTGGGGTCAAGGGCGGCAACCTCCCCTCTTTATCCGCTGCTGAGGAAAAAGAGAGGGAAAGGCTGAAAGAGAAAATAGAGGAGCAGAAGAAGCAGATCGCTGCCCACGTAGCCACGGTTGAGGCGGCCTCGAAGCAGGCCGCGAAGGACAAGAATGCTGAGGATCTGCGGACTGCCGCAGAGCTGTTGCGGACAGGTAATCTTCAACCTGCGCCTAAATATTTTAAGCGTCAGTGGATTTACAGGTCGCCGAAGCGGAAGTCGAGGCCGATTAAGATCATCACTGAGACTGACGACATTGTCGTTTCATAAAGTTCTACTGCTGAACAAAGAGCTAAAGTCCATCGCGAATGGAAGAAGCGGTTAAGCATCTTTGACCCGGAGCGGGCAAGGAGGCCTGTCTTTTTCGATAGTCGGCAACTCGCTGCTGCATTGTCCAAATGTGATCTTTTTTCCTGATTCTTTGAGTCCGCTGCAGACTATATTTGAATGTGAAATTGACCTTCTTTGCTGCAGGTAGAAAGTCTCCACCGGGCTCCGTCGAGAGTGGGGATATTATGGTTACGCCGAGTACTGGTGTTGACGCGGTCTCGCATGAGGAATCCGCAAGAGATGAACAGCCTAACCTGAGCGATATCAGAGAGTTAGAAAGGAAATTTCAAGCTGAAATTCAGAACATTAAAGCAGAGTTAAAGAAGGCGGAAGAGCGCGAGAAAGCATCCGCGGAGCACGAGAAATCCCTAAAGGACCAGATCTCCAGCATCTTGAGGGCGCTGGAAAGGTCCAGTAGGGAGAAGAAGAGGCTCGCTGATGATGTCCGCTTCTACAAGGGCAAGCACTTGGCGTCGGCGCGGGAAGAAAAGGGGAAGCGGGCTGCTGACGTCGCTGAGCAAAGATCGCGATTGCCAGATCGCGTTGCTCCGGAGGTCGCAGCACCGGCAGGTGGTGGCCAACAGGCCGCGGATGAGGAGTTGAGGCCAACGATGGAGCCGATGGTTCCCCTTAGTTGGGTAGACCGGGAGGCTGCTCATATGCACCGGACTATCAACTCTATTCATCACCACATCTGTCGCTTGTACAGCGAAGTCCTCTAAATAAGAGACCAAGCTGCGCACTTGTGTAGAGATAGGACCGAAAGGCCAACGCGGACTGAGGCCAAAGACCGCTGAGTCCGCGAAACCACGAACTATTTCAATTTGGTTGATGTATAATTATGTGTTTTAAACAATATTTTATGTTGTGGGTTGCAATGAACTGTGCTGCGATTTATGCGGATTGAATAAGATACCCGCAAATTATGTTGCTGATTTTTGCTGTGATCTGCGGCGAACTGTGCGGACTAATGATGTGTCCGCTTCTCATAATTTAACTTGTCTGCAGGTGGGAAATGTCGCGAGCTGGGCGGACTGAATCTTTGTCCGCCTTATTTTGTGCTTTGAACTTTGCTTGGCATGTGAATTTAAGTTTGTGTTCGCGTTATTTTAAATTTTTGCTGCGTGAATAATTGGATTATGCCGTACAATGCGGACTGAAAAAGCGAGTTGTGCGGCCTGGCCCAAAAAGCTGTCAGGCCCCACTACTATAAATATTCCCATGTTGCTTCTTCTATGCAAGAAAACAGTTGAAGCTGAAGACCCTGCGGCCTGCCAAAATGGTGTCCGCCAGGACTGATGCTGCAGTTGATTTCCATGCCGCCGATCACCAAAAGTGCACTCTAACAGAGGGTGACCTTGAAGCTTTGTCGAGAATAAGAAGGCGAACTCAAACCTTCTTGTCCGCCTTCCAGCCCATGAAGAAAGACTAAATTTTTCAACGGCGACTCAGATCGCCATACCCATTAATCACTTTGACAGCGGCTTCAAATTTTCGCTACTATGGGAGATCGCCGAGATTTTTGAACATTACGGGATGGTGCTGGGCCAGCTCACGCCCAACACCCTTGCTATTATTTGCAGCTTTATCTCTTACTTGCAGTCTGAGAAGATCGCTTTCTCTATGAACATCTTCGTAAGATGTTCTCAGTCCACTCAATAACCTCATCCGGAGGCCGCCCTTACAAGGGTGTGATCTACTTTTACTGCAGAGGAATGAAGGTTCTGGGCCTTCCTAACAAGATCCACAACTGGACCTCAAGGTTCTTAATCTTCGAAGGCGACCTAGGGTTCACGCACACCTATCTGCAAGAGCGCGCGGACTCTGCCTTCAAGAGTGTCCCGCTGGACCCGATGGAGTCCGTCATCGCCAAATTCTTAGCCGGTGCCAGGCTCGATATTGAATACTACGTTCCGCTGTTGGCGAGCTTGGCGGACATTTCGCGCGAAGAAAGTAAGCTTTTGCGAACTCAAGATTGTATCTGCAACGACCTTTGTATTTAACAATTCTGCTTTTGCAGCGACCTTGGCTGTACCCGCCAACCTGCCACAGACGCCTAGCAGATTTACGCCTACACAAAGAGAAAGGAAGCAAGAGGTTGCAAGGAAGAGGAAAGAGGAGGGGGATCCCGCGGCGGACTACTCCTCTTCTGAAAGTTTCACAATGCAAGGCTTTGGCAACCGCCAGAAGGATCTTAGGGGGAACCCGATGATGCACTGGCACAATAAGAACAAGCATGTCCGCTTGTCGACTGCGCTTCCTTCGTGGAAAAGCTCAAGAATAACTCGTCATGCTCATGTTGCGATTTCCGCCCTCTATGGGAAGCGCAACTTGAGCGATTTGAAGAAGATAGTCGTTGTCGATCTCCCTCTGTTGGCCTCCTAGGCTAGTGCGAACAGCATGTTGACGAACCACTTTGTCTGTTCCCTGGCCAGAGACCTGCTGAAGCAAAATGATCAGCTTCAAGAAGAAAAAAGAGTGCTCAAAGAAAGAAATATGCGGTTAGGAAAGAAAGTCGCTCAGCAAAAGGAATATGCGGCCTAAATTTGTAGTCCGCCGCGAACTGATGTTTGCTCCTTTGTTTTGCGCGGGTCGCCTACGACTTGGAGAATAACAACTTCCAGGCCGTCATGCTCCCCTTTGTGAAGGAAACCGTCGAGATCTCCATCGAGCCATTTGTCCACGGCGTCTTCACAAAGGAAGGAGTGGATGGCGTTCCTTTCCTGGAGCTCTTCCCGGAGTTGAAAGAGCAGGTCGCAACAATGGAGCGGGCTGCAAAGGGTAAAGATGTTATCATCGAGGAGGAAGAGGAAGGCGAAGAAGAAGGAGAAGAAGAAGTAGAAGAAGAAGTAGAAGGCGAAGAACAAGGCGTCAAGGCAATAGCTGACGACACTGGCTCAAGCCAGCAAGGCGGAGAACAGTCCGCCCAGTCCGGCACCTCTGCATCTTCCTCTACAGGCAAGAGCTCGCATAGCGAGTCCGCGACGAGAATTGGATCAGATGGCAGCAGTGGAAGTGGCTCGGAGGGCTATTCTCCGGAGATTGATGTTGAAGGCCGAAGCCCCGCACCTCCTGCCGAAAAGAAACAGAAGACCGCTGAAGATTAATGTATTTTTGCTTTTTTGTAAATGGAGCGGACTCAAGTTTGTAGTCTGCTGAATAGATGAAAATATGTAAAAAAAAATTTGATCAAATAGAAAGGATATTCTGGTATCATTGTGCTTCCTGCAATGTTCTTTATTTTCTACATTTAACGCAATTAAGTTCGATCTCTATGTAGCAGTCCGCGTGATACAAAGATTATCCATACTGTATGAGTTTTTTGACTTGCTGATTAGGAAATTTCATTTATCAATCCGACCACTGTCCACCGTAATAATGAGAATACTTGATGAAAATATCAGGCGGACTCTGTCGAGTTCCAATAGCAGCCCGCAATTCTCTTTATCAATCTTTTAAACTTTATGATAATATATGCTGGGAAATAATTCGGCGGACTGGGCGGATATAATTTCACAGTTCGCGCATATTAGAAATGATCTATAGCTTGCGACCAAGTGGGCAGGTGCGGCAGGCATTGCTTTTCTCACCGGGCCACAAGCTACAAAATCAACCCAAAGAAAACTGGCGGACTGAGCGGATATAGAAAATCAGTCCGCACTAAATAGAAGAAATGATCTATAGCTTGCGACCAGGCGGGCAGGTGCGGCAGGCATTCCTTTTCTCACTGTGCCACAAGCTATACGATCAACCCAAATAAAACCGGCGGACTGAGCGGATATAGAAACTCAGTCCGCACTAAATAGAATAAATGATCTATAGGTTGCGACCAGGCGAGCAGGTGCGGCAGGCATTGCTTTTCTTACCGGGCCACAAGCTATACGATCAACCCAAGGAAAACCGACGGACTGCGCGGATATAAAAAATCAGTCCGCACTAAATAGAAGAAATGATCTATAGCTTGCGACCAGGAGGGCAGGTGTGGCAGGCATTGCTTTTCTCACTGGGCCTCAAGCTATACGATCAACCCAAGGAAAACTGACGGACTGCGCGGATATAGAAAATCATTCCGCACTAAATAGAAGAAATGATATATAGCTTGCGACCAGGCGGGCAGGTGCGGCAGGAATTGCTTTTCTTACCGGGCCACAAGCTATACGATCAACCCAAGGAAAACCGGCGGACTACGCGGATATAGAAATTCAGTCCGCACTAAATAGAAGAAATGATCTATAGATTGCGACCAGGCGGGCACGTGCGGCAAGCATTGCTTTTCTCACCGGGCCTCAAGCTATACGATAAACCCAAAGGAAAACTGGCGGACTGCGCGGATATAAAAAATCAGCCCGCACTAAATAGATTCCCTGCGAAGTGCAAGATGCAGACTTGACGGAACGGTCCTCTGCCCTCTTGCCTGGAGTACAGTCTAAGTTGATCTTTTTTGTAGTTGCGGCCGGAGCGGTTCAACTTTCCTCAAGATCAACCAAGCTGTGGGTCTCCTGCAAGCACTGCTCGAGGGTACCATGGAGTGTTCGAGGGTTACAAACTAAGATGACCCGTGGGCAGGTGAGCCGGTGTGGCATAACTTTCCTCACGCGATCATCGAAGTTGTAACGATATCCCTAATGCGGCATGGTAGAGCTTAACTCCCACCCTGTCCCTCCATAATGCAGAGGTGGGGTCAGGTACTAGACTGGATCCGAAGTTCAGAATCCTACCTCGCTAGAGCCTGCAAGCTCCCACTACACGGTGCGAAATTTCCCCGCAACACGTGGTCTTCGTGGTGTTATGCTAATGACAACAGCTCTATGGGAGGTTTTACGGAATTCGGCGATGTCTCCTGGTATCAGGCAACCGTTATTGATGTTTGGGAGAGATAGAGAAAACACTAGAAAAAGTGTCAGTACGAATCCTTTGGTTAATGAAAGGCGTTTGCAAAGCTAGCATAAGAAAGAAGAGAGAAGAGTTCAAGGACAGAACCGTTTTTGGAATCTTTCTTGCTTAGCATGCCAACTATTATGCTTTAATAGACAAAACACTTGAAGAAGCGTTAGCGAGCAGTTTTTACTCATAATGATTCTTGAAGAGGATACATGGAATAGAAAAGAGAAGGTTCAGGAATAGAACCGTTTGAGATCATCCCCGCTCCATGTATGGGGCATATCCTCTCCCTCGTATGTTTGCAAGCGATAAGCTCCGTTCTTTAACGCTTCTTTGACAATGAAGGGGCCGGCCCAATTCGGATTAAGTTTTCCAACTGAGCTAGCTCTTGCAGCAGCGTCAACTTTCTTAAGAACTAGATCTCCCACTTGAAAGTGTTTGATCCTTACGTTCTGATCAAAATACCGGGCCATCCTTCTTTTGACCTCCTCCTGCCTTATTGTTGCTTTGTCTCTAATTTCCTCAATGTGTTCCAAGCTGAATCTCATCTCTTCATTGTTCAGCTCAAGCCAGTCCTCAAAACCTTGCCTTGCAAGCAGAACCCTGGGTGATGGGACTTCAAACTCAACTGGAATGAGGGCCTCTGAGCCATGAGAAAGATTGAACGGAGTCTCACCAGTTGCGGATGAAGGTGTTGTTCTAAGGGACCAGAGGACTGATGGAAGCTGATCAGCCCAGCTGCCCTTGAGTTTCTGCACTTTCTTCTTAAGTAAATTAAGGACCTGCTTGTTGGCTGCTTCAACTTGGCCATTGCTCTGGGATGATGGACTGATGCAAACTGCAGTTCTGTTCCGACCTGCTTGCAAAAATCAATCATCTCTGCGATGTGGAACTGTGGTTCGTTGTCTGTGATTATAGCCATAGGTATTCCATGTCGGCAGACAAATCTCCCCAAATGAAATTCTTGATGACCTGAGTTGTTGTCTTTGCCAATGCCTTTGCTTCAATCCACTTGCTGAAGTAGTCGATCATCACTATGATGAAACGTCGTTGTCCACTTGGCATGGGAAAAGGACCAATGAGATCCATTCCCAAAACTGCGATGGGCCAAGGAGTTGCAATCGATCTGAGTGACTGAGCAGCCTAGTGTTGAAGTGGAGCAAACTTTGGCATTGAACACACTTTCTAGCGTAATACTCAGAGTCTCTCTTCATGGTGGGCCAGAAATATCCCTGCCGCAGGATCCATCTTTCTAGAGTTCTTGCTCCCGAATGACTTCCACACTCTCCTGAATGAACTTCTTGCAAAACAACGGGAGCTTCTTCTTCTGAAACACATCTGGCCATGGTAGAGAGGAATGTTTTTCTGTAAAGGATTCCTGCCACTAAGTAATAGTGGGCTGCTTTTATTCTGAACTTTTTCTGATCTTTGATTGAATGGTGAAAATCTCTTGTTGACAGATAAAGAATGAATGGGTCCATCCAGGAGGGACGTTGATCAACCTGCATCAATTCTCCTTCCTCCACTGCCGGGCGGAAGAGCTCGGAAGTTGTTCCTCCTGATGGTAGTCCATACTTGGCAAGAACATCTGCCTCCTCATTTTCTGTTCTAGAGATGTGCTCAATGGTAAAGCTTTTGAATTTGCCGATCTCTATTTTCACAAGAGCAAGATACTTCTTCAAGATCGCCTCTCTTGTCTCAAAGTTTCCAAGGACTTGCGACGCCATTACCAGAGAATCGGTCTTGATATGAACATGGTCAATTCCGAGTTCTCTTGCAATTCTCAAGCTTGGTAGCAAAGCTTCATACTTGGCCTGGTTATTGGTCACTAGAAAATAGAACTTGATGGCCTGCTCTAGTTTGATGCCGTTTGGGTTGATCAGAACCACCCCTGCTCTAGAAGAACTTTTGCCTGAGGCACCATCAACATAGATTGTCCAAGCCAAAGGAGATCTTTCTGCTTGATCAGAACTGGACTCTGCTGTGTCAATCAGGAAGTCTGCTAGAACTTGTGCTTTGATGGCTGTCTTGGGCACATAAGAAATTACAAATTCACCTAATTCTATTGCCTATTTGGCTAATCTGCCAGAATGCTCTGGCTTCGCCAACACACTTTTCAAAGGTTGATCGGTAACAACTTGAATCGAGTGCGCTTGGAAATACGAACGAAGTCTGCGAGCTGACATGACTAGTACCAAGGCTAACTTCTCCAGAATCGGGTACCGTGTCTCGGACACTTTTCAGAATATGGCTGACATAGTAGATCGGGAACTGTTTCTTGCTTTCTTCTCGAAGAAGAACAGAGCTGACAGCCTCAGGGCCAACTCCTAAGTATAAGAAAAGCATCTCCCCTGGCCGGGGACTCTGAAGCAGAGGTGTTGAAGTCAGCTGCTTCTTCAACTGCTCAAAGGCCTGGGAACATTCTTCTGTCCATTCGAACTTGGACGCTCCTCGAAGGGTTTTAAAGAAAGGAGCACTCCTATCTCCAACCCGAGAGAGGAACCTTGCAAGACCTGCTAACCTCCCCCCTAACTGTTGAACTTCCTTAGGTGAACGGGGGGTAGGCATATCAAGAATAGCTTTTACTTTATCTGGATTGGGGGCAAGCCCCTCTGGAGTAAGGAGATGACCAAGGAACCTCCCCTTACTCGCCCCAAAGGTGCACTTCAATGGGTTGAGCTTCATTTTATATCTACGCAGAGTAGCGAACGTCTCTGCTAGATCTTGTAAGTGCAGCGAAAATGACTTACTCTTGATCAAGAGGTCGTCTACATACACTTCTAAGTTTCTTCCTTTCTGTTGCTTAAACACACGGTCCATCATGCGTTGGTAAGTTGCACCAGCATTTTTAAGCCCAAAGGGCATCACAAGGTAACAGTAGCAACCATCATTGGTAATGAATGACGTATGAGGAACGTCAGGTTTATGCATTCTTATTTGGTGATAACCAGAAAATGCATCTAAAAAACTCATGCAAGAGTACCCTACCGCAGAATCAATTAAAGAATCTATCCGAGGCAAGGGGTAACAATCTTTGGGGCATGCTTCATTGAGTTTTGTAAAGTCTACACACATGCGCCATTTCCCTCCTGGTTTTTTAACCATTACAACATTGGATATCCAGGTTGGGTATTGAATTTCACTAATGAAATTTGCCTTGAGGAGCTTCGTGACCTCCTCTCTTATTGGCTCAGCAAGCTTCGTTGTTATATCTCTCTTCTTTTGCTGCATAGGCTTGCAGCTGGGATCAACATTAAGGTGGTGGCAAGGAACATCCGGATCCACGTCTGGCATGCCTTCTGCTGACCAGGCAAAGACATCCAGGTTCTTCAACAAGCAGGAGATCAGCTCGGCCTTTTGATCTTCAGGCAGCTCCGAGTTGATGGAGAGCTTTCTCTCCTCCCCCTCGGCAATGGGGACTCCTTGCATCACCTGGGTAGGTTCCAGGTGAGCTCCTCTATTAGTAGCAGTTTCTGAGTTTGGAGAGGCTTCTGCGGCTGCTGCTGGAGCAATGGAAGGACTGGCATCAACCATGTTGACAGTGCGAACATAGCACTCCCTTGCTCTCCTTGGGTCACTCCTGACCCGACACATCCATCCATCAGCGAAGAACTTGATTGCGAGGTGGTAAGTTGAGACCACCGCTTGATACTTATTCAACAAAGGCCTGTCGAAGATGGCATGATAGCTACTGGGAGCATCCACCTCTATGAACTGAACTTGCTTGGTTGCCCCTCCAAGCTTTACAGACATGATGACGCTTCCCTCAACTTCTTTTCTCTCCCCTGAGAAGCCATAGAGTGGCCCTTCGGTGGAAATCAAATGCTTTCCAGTCTTCAGGGACTCAAAGGTTGATTTAAACAGCAAGTTAACTGAGCTTCCAGTGTCAACAAGAATCCTGTCAACTGTGAAATCCCCAATAATAGCCTTAATCACTACCGCATCATCGAATGGGTTTGTTGTTTGGGGCAGATCAGCTGGGCCGAAGGTGATGGTCTCGCTTGGTGGAGCAACGGAAGAGGAAGAGGCCACCTCTGCTCGAGTGACCCGTGAGATTGAGGACTTCCGAGTAGACTCGGTTCCTGCTCCACCCTGGATAAAGAAGAGGCGTCCCAGAACTCCTTCATCATCTGCGTCAAAGCATTCAACCGGGACGTTGATCGGCCCCAGACGGCCTTCGTCCTCGACCTCCACACATTCCTGATAAGTTTCAGCTACTTCTTTGCCTTTGGAGGTTGACGGCTTTGAAGAAGAATATTTCTTGCTCAAGTCAATCTTGCCCTCGGCAAGCAGCTTCTCTATTAGCAAACGAAGGGCCTTGCAATCCTCGGTCAAGTGGCCCTTCTCTTTGTGGAACTGGCAGAAATGCACATTGTTCCTTGGCCTCCACTCTCTCTGAGGCCCTTGCTTCTTTTCTTCCGATTTCTTTTGCAAAATCTGGATGACTTCGTCAAGATCCAGACCTGCAATTTCCTCCATGGGGTCATTATCACATCGGCTCAGAGCAGGCAGGGCTGCTTGCTGGAGGATGGGAAGTGCTTGGAGAGGAATGGCGGGAGTGGCGGCCAACGACAGTCTATGCTCTTGAAACTGTTGATGGCCGAGAAAAGGTTTCTTATGGCGGAAATTCCGGGCTCTTTGAGAAGGAGGCTGGAAATCTGGACGAGGGGGCTTGCTGTGAGAAGAAGAACCAGATGCATCCCTTCCTTCAGGCTTAGCTATCAGGGATGAAACATATGTGGGATTGGCGTTTTCTCCTTCAATGAAGCGGTTGACCATGGTGATCAGCTCTTGGTATGTCTCTGGTGCCTTTGTTGTTGCTTTAAATTTCAGAGGGCCTTCTCGAAGGCCATGGATCAAGGCAACCTTGTAGTTGTTGGGGTTCACATTCCTTACCCCATGAATCTCCTTTTGGAAGCGATCAACGAATCGCGCAACTGACTCGTTGTCCCTTTGTTTGATCTCAAAGAAAGCGGCTGGTCCATCCTTCCTCTTTTTTAAGGTAGCAAACCTTAGTAACAATTCGCTGCGAAGCTCAGCGAAGGAAGTGATTGTGCCCGAAGGCAGCTCATAGAACCACTCTCGCGCATGTCCTTCAAGAGTGGTAACCAGGAGTTTGCACTTGATGGCATCGGAGAGGCATCTCAATGCAACTGCCCCTTCAAACACTTGGAGGTGGGCGACAGGATCAGTCTCCCCTGAATAGAATGGAAGGCGAGGTTCTCTGAAGTTGCTTGGAGCCGACTCCCATCGGATTCGATCAACGAAGGGAGACGGGGTCTCGAACTTAGCAGGGTAGAAAGGGCGGACTGAAGTTGGGGAGTCCGCGGGCTCGGCGGACTGGCGGTCAGCAAAATTGAGCTGGCGGGCAGGAGTGCCCCTGGCAGCTTCTCTGAAAAAAATCCTGAACGAGGCAAACTGCTCCTCCTGAGTGCGCAGAGGGGCAGCGGACTGGACAGGATTTCGAGGAGTGACTAGCGACTGCCGAAGCGGAGTTCGGCGAGCTGGAGTCTGGCGGACTGGAGAGTCCGCAGGTTCTGCTGCGGCCTGAGGAGGAAGCCACTGTGTTAACACAAGCAGGGCTTGGCTGATCGTGTCGAGACGCTGGTTATTCTTCCTGCGGGATTGCTCGGCCTCAAAGCGAGCTTGCTCAATTGCATCCCAGAGAGAATCCTCCGAAGAACTGGAGCGGTCTGAGGAGCGGGCTCGGCAGTCTAACATGTTTGTCCGCTGTATTCAAAATGATACTCGAATCTGAAGGTCGTGTGTTAACTATTGATGCACGAAAACGCAAAGGGGGTCGAGCACCACCAGCTAACGGTTCAAGCACAAGGGAAAAGAAGGGAGAGGAGAGATTGCGAGTAGCAATCTACTGAGCAGACGGAGCCAGAAGAACAATAGGGCCGTGAGCCACGGCAACAACAGACTTCGCCCGTCGCGGCCTGAATGCCTCTCTTGCGACGGGCTTTCCTTTTACTGAAGAAGGGTTTGATTACAAGTGTAAGAAGAAGAAGCAAGAGCTGAGCAAGCTGGAGTCCGGAAAGCACGAGATTCGATTCCGCAGCCTTTAACAAGTAGGCTCCTGGGCACGAGTCAGCGTGCCTTGGGTGCACCACCTCCCCCCTATTTATAGGAAGGGGGCCTGCCCAAACGGGCAGGGCTAAAATAACCGACTGCCCGGGGTACAGGAGAACCGGGCAGCGGTGACGGGAAGCAAAAATAAAGAACACGCTAGTCTGCGCAAAAGGGGAGGACTGGGCTCGCGGGCTGGAGCTCCCATCCACTGCTGCTAGGCGCGATCCTGCGGGAGGATGGCGGTCTGGGCGTACTGGGAACTGCGTCCGCCAAAGAGGGATCAATCCAGAGCTCCAAGGCATGGCGGACCGGGCGAACAGAGCGTTGAGTCCGCCGATGGGGGACCATCCTTGGTGGCCGATCACTGCTGCTTTGCCGAGCTGGGCGGACTGCCGAATCGTGTCCGCGAATAATGAAGCAAGGCCATGACATCCTGCGGGTGTTGCGGACTGAGGGGTTAACAAGGCTGATTCCCCCACTTTGGATGCTACTACTGCCCACGACGCTGATGTTATGATGCAGGGTATATCCTAGAGATTCGTCACGGAGGCCACGATATCGCTTATGACACGATCTACACTCTCTATTCCACACGCTAACGAAAACGCAGCCGCAACAATTATTTTATTTATCGCTCGCGCTAACAATACGGATCACCGTTCCGCAAATAGATCGAATGTTGGCTATAGGCCAAATTCTTTCCGGCTAAATGGGATAATCTTGATCCCGAACGAGCTTTTGGGTTGTACCAAAATAGATCCACCAAGAACAAAATGATTCAAAAGATGGTAGGATCTATCCCAACAAAAATAAAGCGAGGATCGCCAATCCTCTTACGAATCTTTCGGAAATCCAAACGAAAAATACTGATCTATTATTTGATTAACCGCGAAGAAAAACAAATCAGAAAATAACGCAAAAATTCGTCCACCACAAGAACTATCTAGAGAAAGAAAACTCTTGGTAGAAATTTTCGTTACCTCTCTTCTTCAGCATCCACTGCTTTCCTCCCCACCAATCCCTAACACTTATGCTCATCATACTCAGTGGGATGGCTCTGGTGGACTCAGCCATCAATCCGGCGGACGTGGACCTTCTTGTTTTCTCTTTTCTCACTGTGGCCGCACCGGCCATATAGTTTATCGTTGCTGGATGAAGTATCTTCATCTTCTCCCATCTGGTGACGCTTCCATCTCCTCTTCGAAGCAGTCCGCCTCGATGGTCACGTCTTCAGGTAGTGCCCGTGTGGTGACTCGAGGTAAATGACTGATTGACTTTGGTGCTACTAATCATATGACCGACAATCCTCAGTGTTTTGCTCTCCTAGAAAAACATGATCGGTTGCCCACGGTCCTCATTGCGGACAGTTCTTCCTCACCGGTCAATGGGATTGCAGTGGTTCAAGTCACGCCTTCTCTCCACATGGCGGACACCCGCTACGTGCCCCAGTTTCCATGCAAATTGTTGTCGGTTACTTCTCTTTGTAAGAAACTACAGTGCTACTTCACATTCACCCATACTTCTTATTCTTTTCAAACATGATCGGTTGCCCACTGTCCATTATGAGATCCTGTAACAAAGATTGGCTCTCATGATGGACTTAGGAGAAATCTACAATCATCCTCTACCTATATTCTACGACAATAAGGCCGTTATATATATCTCGAAAAATCTGGTATTTCATGAGCAAACAAAGCACATCGAAGTTGACTGCCATTTCATTATAGAAGAGATCTTGAAGAAACAGATTTTCACTCCGTTCGTTACTTCAGACAATGAGTTGGCAGATATCTTCACCACGCCTGTATCCGGTTCTTTTTTTCACATTTATGACAAGCTGGACATGATTGATATATATACTCCAGCTTGAGGGGAATTGTTGCAGCATGGAAACTGGGCATTCTGGCGGCCTGTCTCTAGCAGTTTGGAGACCGGGCAGTCTAGCGGTTTCACAGTGGCGGCTTGCTAGCCGGGCGGTCTAGCAGTTTCTCTCTGGCGACTTAAAAGCTGTGCGGTCTTGCGGCTTCTCTCCAGCAGCTAAGTAGTCGGGCGGTCTAGCTATCTTCTGGCCTCTAGCAGTCTCACTCTCCTATTATCTGGTGGCTTGTTGTTATGGTCAGGAGGTTAGCGGTCTGTATTCTAACCGCGCGACCTGCGCGGTCTACATTCTTACAGCGCGTACTGTGCAGTTTATCCTTGTCTAGCCATGAGTCACCGTTAATGTATTTAGTCCTACAATGCTTATTTGTAATCTCTCTCTTCTCCACCATTCTATAAAAGGGAGGCTATACCTTTATAATAGATACAATTTTTGTAAATAAAAACTCAATTAATGTCAAATTTTCGGTTTCACTTTTTCTATTCGCACAGAATCCAACCATGATGATTCCTAAAAATATGATGGACTTAACTAAAAATGAGATTTCTCTCATCTCCTTAGACAAGAAGGCCAAAAATATAATTGCAAATGCAGTGGATGACACCATGTTTCAAAACCATTTCCACTGCAAGTCTTTCAAGGAGACGTGAAATTTTCTGGTTATTCTAGTGTAACGTATTGAAGGAGTAAGATATATTCGAAGATCTCTACTCAATCAGGAGTTTGAGGCCTTCGAGCATGACCCAAAGGATACCATTGCGGACAGTTATGAAAAGTTTTTCAAGATCGTCAATTGTCTTAGAAACTATGGCCATGCATTCATGAATGTTGAACTAAATGATAAATTCTTAAGAACCCTGAAGAAATAATTGGACACTAAGGTCATGGCCATTAGAGAATTTGGAAAGTTGCCTGACATTAATTCTCAAAATCTATTCAGGAATCTTCTATATTATGAACTACAGATGAATACATGGAAGAAAGAGGAGCAAAACAGTAAGACTTCAAGCAAAGAGAAGTCTATTGCACTGAAAGCCAAAGGGTCAAAGAAATATAAATTCGTGTCACCGGTAATGGCATATGCTTTTGATGTTCAAGAATATTATGAGCCAAGCACCATAGGCTTTGAATTGTCTGAAGATGAGTTCTCACTGATCTCTAAGCAATTCAAAAGAATGCATAGCAAAAGGAGGCAAATGAAAAATCACTCCACCTCAGAATATAGAAGGTCACATCGTGATCTTGATCATTCTAAGAAAGGCGGCACTAGTGATGACAACTATAAATCTAAACCAAACAAACATTCTTCTTCTGACATCAATTGTTATTATTGTAATAAGTTACGACACGTGATCACAGAGTGTTCGTACAAAAAGGCAGATGGATCCAAGAAAGAAGAGAAGAGATCCTTCAATGGTAAGAGGAAGTAAGATAAGAGCTTTGTCGCGATGTGGTCCAAGACTCTTAGCGACAGTGACTCATGCGAGTCAAACTCAGATAATGAAGAAGCCAACTTCGGGCTCATGGCACACTCAGATGAGGAAGTAGGCAATTCCCAATACAACAGAAAGGTAATATCTCACACCATGCTATTAGAATCAGAAATATCATGTAGTGGTCATGAAGACTACTCTTCTGAGAAAGATGATTCTGACTTGATGATTCAACATTAAGTACTATTGAAAGCCTTTGACAAATTCTGTAAGGTGGTCAAAAAGCAATCAAAAGTGATTGCTACTCTCAAGGCAGTGGAATCAAGTCTGAGGGAGGAAATTGTGGAATTGACTCCTCTCAGAGATGAAGTCCACTCCTTGAAAGAGGAATAAAAATGCTCAGTTGAGCTACTAAGTTAGAAGGAGAAATTATTAGATGAATTATAAGAAAAGCTTTTGGTTGAATGGAAACTTGTTGAAAGCTACTCCATGCCAAAGACTATTCTTTCACTCATCGATGAATTTTCTACCCCTAAGAAAGATAGTGGTTTAGGCCATATAGCTGAGAAAGGTAAGACTACTAATAGAACCGCTACCAAAGGCAAAGGGAAGGCACCTCAAATTGAGCCATCTTTTAAGAATGTAATATTTCCAACAAATCAATATGACCTTGAGACTTCCTAAGGTCACCTTACTAGACCTGCATATGTGGAGTTGAAAATGAACTACCATGGATGGAATCGTCCCCGAAACTTTGGTATAAGTGCTTTCAAGGCACCTTATGAAGAGATAAGTTTTTAAGATTATGGTCCCTATGTTCATGGACAAAGTATCAAGAAAGCACCCAAAGCCAAAACTGTTGTTCCTAAGGCTAAGGAGAAATTGAAGCCATGTGTGTGCTGTAAATCATGAGGCTTACACCTCCAAGTCTGTATCACCTTATAGAACTCTCATTCAGAAGGTAAATCAAAAATATAAAAGAAGGTACAACATGTTTGATTGTTGGTGCTGCAGAAATATTGGTCACTTTGCCGTGGATTGTTGGTTTTATCCTGTCAAATATGAAACTCCACGAGTTAACGTTGCAAGACCGACCAATCTAAATGTTAATATTCGTAGTGGTGTTACGCTAACCAAGAACAAAGGACCCAAATCTATTTGGGTTCCTAAGGGTAAGTGATTTATACATGCAGGTATGTCCAAAGGCCAGAAAAACTCCAATTTGGTATTTGGAAAGTGAATGCTCTTGGCATATGACTGGACCAAGATTATTACTTCTAGAATATACCCCAGTTGAGGATGACCCAAAAGTATTTTTTGGCGGTTTGTACTGGGGAGCAACTAAAGGCTGCGGTATAATTTCCAAAGGCATAATATCCTTCACAGACGTTCCTTATGTTAAGGGATTGCATCACATTCTCATAAGCATAAGCCAATTATGTGACAAAGGATATATCATTGAGTTCTACAAGGACAAGTGTATGATAAAATCGACTGTCAATTTGGAGACAGTTTTAACAGGGACTCGAAGTAGAAGTATTTTCTGTTTAATTTTTCTTTATTTAGACACTTCTACACCAGTGTGCTTTTTAGAAAAAAGATAGCGAGTCTCTTTGTGACAAATGACACAAGAGATTAACACAATAATTTTAAAACTATAAGTATACTATTTTCTTAAAACATAGTACATGATGCTCATAACTTTAAGTGCCTTAAAGAGAGTCCATGTCACACATGCCAAATGGGTAAGCAAACAAGAGCTACCTTTAGGGGTATGTTGAAAAAGATTCTTCTAGATGTTTATATCTACTTCATATGGACATGTTTGGTCCTATGCTAATTCATAGTTTAGGAGGTAAAGTCTATACGCTAGTTATTGCTGATGACTACTCTCATTTTACTTGATTGTTCTTTCTGAAACACAAGTTAGACACCTTCAAAGCTTTCATGAATTTTGTCAAGCAAATTCAGAACAGATTGTTCTGCTCAGTGGTCAAAATCAAAAGTGACCACAAAACTGAATTTTAGTCTGGGGCCATGACTAAATTTTGTGCAAGTCAAGGTATTTTTCAAGATTTTTCCTCCCCATGTACAGCACAACTAAATGGAGTTGCCGAGAGAAGAAACAGAACTCTCACTGAATCATGTATAACTATATTGAATGACACTTTACTAACAGAGTACTTTTGGGCTGAAGTAGTCAACATAACATACCATGTGCAAAAAAGAGCATTAATTAACAAAGTCCATCGTTAGACAACTTATGAACTCTTGAAGGGCAGAAAACCATCTGTGTCCTACTTTAGGATCTTTGGCAGCAGATGTTTCATACTAAACAGTGGGAAGTATTACTGTAAAAAGATTAGTGAAAAATGCTTTGAAGGTATTTTCATAGGCTATAATATCCATGCTAAGGCATATAATATTTCCAATAAGAAACTCTAGTTGTAGAAGAGTCTATTAATGTTGTATTTGATTAGACAAGTATGCTTCATAGCAGCAAGTCTAGAGTTTTTTGTGAAGATACAGGTGCTAAGATAAAAGAGCTAAAGACGCTATCAAGGAAGATGATCCTAACTCAATCAAAGTCATTAATCCTATGTTGGTTGAAGAAGAACATCAAGATGAAGATTTCCATCCACATGCTGAAGGTGCACTATGTGCAGCAAAACCTCCTAGTGGGATGGGAAGGAAAATGGTGATCAGAAATTCAAGAGATCACCTGTTGATCAAATCATTTAAGATCCAAGCGACAGAATAACAATTAAAAGAGGTGCAACTAATAAAGTTTTGTATTTAGTTTTCTCTCTTTGGTTGAGCCGAAGAAATTTAAGAAAAAATAAGGATGCTTCTAGGAAAATGTCTATGCAAAAGGAGCTCAACTAGTTTGAAAGGTGTGAAGTTTGGGAGCTGGTGCCAAGGACCAATGGATAGAATGTGATTGGAATGAAGTGGATATTCAAAAACAAGCTAGACAAAAATTGGGTGATTATAAAGAATAAAGTCAGGATTGCAGCATAAGGATACAGATAAGAGGAAGGTATCGACTTCGATCAAACTTTTGCTCCTACATCTAGACTCGAAGCAATCAGGTTACTTCTAGTGTATGCTGCTCACAAAGGTTTCGAAGTCTATCAAATGGACATGAAATCTGCATTTCTCTACGGTAATCTAAAAGAGGAGGTATACATAGCTCAACCCCTAGGTTTTGTCAACTCAACTCTCCATGAACATGTTTATTTTTTGAATAAAGTTTTATATAATTTAAAACAAGCTCCCCGAGCTCGGTATGAGAAGCTATCTAACTTTCTTCTTGAGAACAAGTTCACAATGGGAAACATAGATAAGACATTATTTCTTAGGGAAGTAAACAACAAGAGTTTGCTAGTGCACATTTGAAATTATCTAGCGTCTACTTAAGTCACCTTGATGGGGGGGAATAGGTGATGTTTGCATCTTTTTGCGAATAAAAATATTTAAAAGACAACAACACAAACACAGAGATTTTTATAGTGGTTACCCATATTGGGTACGTCCACTGTCCCACCTCACCTATGTACCAAAAAGGGTATGATTCCCCTGCTTCACCTTTCTCAGATTATACCAATCTTACAGCTCAGAGCAACGCTACTACACCTCGATCCACAACAGATCTACAAACTCGATCCATAAGCCGGATCTACACCACGATCTATAAACCGGATCTACAAACTCAATCCACTAACAGATCTACAAACCCGGAGGTAAAACTCCTACAATCTCGGAGGCAAAGCTACTACAAACGTAAAAACAAATTACAAAAATAAAGAAAATGTTTTACACTTCAGATCTGAAATCATCTTGAATATTCCTTCTTGAAACATGAACAACTTGATGAAGAAGGATGAGCAAGAAAATTGGGAAGGCTGCTCTGAAGGATAGAATCCGACCTGATCGAATAAAAGTTGAAGAATCAGTTGATCTTGGATCGGTTGAAACTTGTCTATCTTTGAATCGTCGGATCTGGAGAGAGAGCAACAAAGAGGATTGAAATGAAGATGATCTGCGTTTCTCCCAAAAATGGAAAATGCTTGAGCAATTCAATTCTGTAAATTATTCTTCGTGTATATGATTCTTCTTCTGATTGATTCTTCTTGTATATGAGTCTTCTCTGATTGATTCTTCGTGTATATGATTCTTCTTCAGATTGATTCTTGTCGGCGAATCCTTGAAGTGGCTTTATCTTTTTCATCGACCAAAGGTCAATCGTTATTAAGGTAGTATCCACGTAATTATGGAAAGATCAAACCTACAAAACTTAGGTTAATTTGAATTCTTGTCAAAAAATTAGAAATGAAAAATCGATAGGTCCATTTCTTGAGAAGTATATTTCTTGAGAAATATCTAACTTTCTCGAGAAAAGAAGTTTGCTTCTCGAGAAAAGACTTGAGGAAAATTTTCTGTGAAGAAAACCACTAATTTCTCCAGAAGGACAATATTTCTCGAGAAAATAATTTGATTTATCGAGAAACAATACGACCTCTCGAGAAATTGACTTAGTGCAAAATTCGTGAAGTGAATAACTTGTTTCTCGAGAAAAATATGCATTCTCAAGAAATCAAATGGCTTCTTGAGAATTGTACTTGGCAAAAATTCATGAACATAAGATAGATTTCTCGAGAAGAAGACTTTGCTTTCTCTAGAACTTTTGCTTTTCTCGAGAAATATACAAGGTATTTCTCAATAGATTGACTTAGCCTATCTTTCAGGTAATTTACCAAGAAGTCTTGTAGTTTCTCGAGAACAACAATGCTTTCTCGAGAAATTTACTTCAACTTCTCGAGAAATACATGCCATTTCTCGAGAAAATGAATTAGGAAATTTTCAGTGAAATCTTTCTTTTCTTCTAAGTTGAAACCAACCACCCTTCCTTTCTTCCATTTACTTACCACTTGAAAATGAAGTGCATCCCAATAGAGAGGTTACACATGAGTCAACACCATGGATCACACAATGAGGTATTACCTTGCATGGTCCTGTGTTTGGTGACTCATGGTAAACTGACATTGGTCTACACTTAGCAATATTAACCTGCAAGCACTCAACTAAATGATGGCATCAAATACAACTTAATTCATCTTAGTTCAAGGGTGACTTCATACAAATCTATGTTATTGTGGATACAATATCCAACAATCTCCCCAAATTTGTAGATGTCAGAATCCTCTACACTAAGGTTAATTACATCAAAATAAATAAAGAAATAACAAGTAAAGCATGGTATGTATATAAAAATAGATAAGAAATAACAAGTTCATCAAAATTCATATATATATATATATATATATATATATATATATATATATATATATATATATATGGTTTGTCCACAAAAATGTCTTGGCCCACAAAATTCAATAGGACTGATGAACATAGAGTCATTTGAATTTCTGCGGTTGTTGTTTTTCCTTTTTTTCTTGCTATAACTTTTGATAGCAGTAAGGCTTTGGGATGTATTTTGAAGGTTTAGGAGGAGGTTTGGGATTGTTCCTGCCGCATTCTCTATAGTAGAGCCTCCTCTTACTCAAAGCTTTTTCATACAGCTCCCACTCCTGGGGACTGTAATGAGAATTTCTGTCTTCATTGTAATCCACAACCAACTTTAGAGTCTCAAGAATAAGTGATTTGGAGGTTGGGCTCAATACATCACAAATTCCTGCGCTTTTCTTTTCTCAGCTTCATGACGTGGAATGGAACCCCTGGTAGAGGCACCCTCACCATACTTTCTTCTTTTTGGCACCTGCACTTCAGGAGGAAGTACTTGAGGATACTCTTGTTGATCAGAAGTCCAAACATGATAGTAGTTTGTAGGAGGAGCTTCATAAAGTTCTGGTGTAGGAGAGAATGTAGGCATGCAGACAGTTGGATTTAGTTAAAGAGGTGGAGCCTCATGTGGATTGATTTGAAAGTCTGGGAGAATCTGATTATGCATCCATATAGTATTGTCATATGTATGAAACTTTATATCATGAATCTATTTCTGAACATCTATACTTATCTCTTTTAATTGTCCATCCCACTGGTTTTTCATCTTAAGAATTTTCTTGTCAGTAACTTCTTTTACTTTGTTCTCCCCCTATCTGACTTCTATAGTAAGGGTTGTTATGGCATCTTCTTTGAATGTCTCTACTTCCTCACATGTTCTGAAATTGTGTTCTTGAGCTTTCTTCTACAGTTGAATCTGATTGTTGGCCAATGTGACTGATTGGTCCATGACTTGACCGATACTAGTGATAGTATAGTCTATGGCCTTTCCACCAATTTACAGCAGTCATTTGAATTCATCTGTATTGTGTTGTATTTCAGCAAAGCCTCTGCTCATCTCTTTTTCAAGTGCAGTGACTTTTTTAGTAACTTCATCGAGAGACTTATCAAATTACTCTCATTGTTGTGTCAGCATTGATTCAATTTTACCCAGTAGGGTATCAGCTGGATTGATTTCAGTTGGAGGATGTGGAGGAGGTAGAGCTGGGGATGACTAGTTGGGTACTTCTTCAATGACCATTGAACTTTTAGCTCTTTTGAATGATGTAATCTCATCCCATTCCTCACTTAGGATAGAGTGGATATTGAATTCCAAACTCCTCATGGGAGGTACTGTATAATTTCATCTTCATCAGTTAATATAACTTCATTCTCCCCCTCAATATGTGCCCAGGGCTGTGAGTCTTCATGAATTTCTTCTGGAGGAATTTCTTCAGTGGTCTTTTCAGGAATAGCTTCAGGGGACAGTGCATTCGTCTTTTCAGTAGGCTTCTCAGGAGGGATGAACATAGGATCATCTGAATTGAGTTCTTCTATCATTTTGTTGATGGCCTATGTAGTATTATCCATTAAAGTATCATGATCAGAGGCAGAGTCAACATTCATACCTGAGCCGACATCATGTGCAGGGGTGTTCTGCTCATCATCAGACTGAGCTTCACCTTCTTCATCTACCACCACATCATCATCAACAACTTTATTAGGAATCTGAGCTGTAGGAACATTTGTGTGAATCTCTGTCTCTGGTATCTCAGCATGCTGTACTTCTTCAAGAACTAAAGGAGCAGTCTCCCCCCCCCCTGAACAGCTGCACCAGATATGCCAGCTGTATCAGTGTGAGGAGGAGATGGGATCCTATTCTAATCATCAAATATAATTCTTGGAATAGGTGGGGGCTGGTCTGCCCTTGTTATTCTGATCTCCCATCTCTGGATGGAGTATATAGAGACCTTCTTGAGGTGGTGAATTGCCACACCTTTAGTTATATAAAATATTTCTGGATGAGCTTGATTAAAGTACAGAGAAATAATTCTTCAAAAATTTGGTGCCTTCAGACTCTCCTTGATCTTGTCAAACGACATGTATCCCCATTGAAACTTCTTTCTGCACACAACTGCAGTAATCATTTCAAAGAACTCTATAGAAATATATCCAATTGACCCTGTTTGCATAGAAGAACCTTGCCGAGAATTTCGGCTAGACAGAGAAAATGCGAGTTGTGACAGTGGGGGATGATAAGACTTAGCCTTTTATACTAACGATCGTTAACCAAATCATTTTAGGTGATCGTGGAGCCGAACTAGGAGACACAGCCACAGAGGTCGGTGCGCATGGAGACGGGGCAGTCTAGCACGGGAGTCCAGCCAACAGGGACAGTGAGTCCAGACCATTAGTATATTTTATAGATTTGCTTCCGCGATTGAGTGATTTGTAGTGAGGATTTTAAAGTATCAGACAGGAGCCCTCTTTAGTACTTTGTTTTTTCATTTTTGTGGACTCTCCCTTCGTGGAGAATTATATTATATTTCATGTGATTTTTGTGGACCAGTATTTGAGTATTCATGTACTCTTATATTTATTCTACTCTTCTGCGATTGGTATGGCTGACAGTATCAGCGTTTTGTAGTGATGACCTTCCTAGGTGTGTTGGTGTCACCGCAAAGCGACGGTTCTAGGAAAAAGACCTGGTTTGTTTTGCAAAAAAAAGAGTGTCTTACAGTTAACTTACGACTCCTCTTCCTAGTCACGAAAAACTCAATTTGCACGGATGAAAGGATGCGCCTTCAAGTACTCTCCACGGATCTGGCCTTGGATCGACGGTCGGGCCCTGAAGCTTCGTTAATGACGGAAGATGCTTTTCCTCTTCCTCCAACCCCTCTCTCCCCAAAACCACAACTTCAACTCTCAAATGAGAAGAAATGAGGGGAAAGAGTGTTTCAGTCCTACTTATGCCCCATGCACGGAGTATCTTGGGTCATAAGATCAAAACCGAAGCGAAATCGAACAGTCAGAACACAGATCTACGAAACTGCTTCTGTCTGTTACCGCCAACGCAAGGAGGCTAATGCCAAGCGGTAACTAGCTAACGTCGCGCGCTTGCACTCAATGCCTCCTACTCAACACCTCCACTCAACGTCTGCTACTTGATGAGTCCGATATTTATAGGGTCTTTCGGACTCATCTGGGCTTGTTTTCTCACTCGTGCACCGCATTTCAGCCGGTAATCGATTATATTTGCTTCGTTCAGTCATTGACCACATTGTGCACTTTTCTGGCCCAAGGGCGTGCAATTGTGCATTTTGTTGCTAAGGGCATGCACATGGTGCTCCCCATGGATATTTCTGTTTGGTTTTGTTTGCATTCTGGTGGTGGGTGCTTTTGCTCCAGCTTGGTTTTATTGCTATGTAGGTAGTCGGGACATCCCGGATTCCATTTCCAGGTCCTGTGTAAAACGTACGCTCGTGGGAATTTGTTCACGCACAGTTTGAGATTAATCGTGCGTTATACACAGCAATTCAGGGGGCGTCCGTGGTTACCCGTGCATTTTGTTCCCACACAGTTTTGGCCAAACCGTGCGATAAGGAATCACATAGTATGCATATATTTCTCTGAATTTCGGCTTTCTGGGGTTAATTGTGTGTTTCCTTCATGCATGGCATACACGCCCATCCGCGAGTAAAACGCACGGTTCCCCTGTATTATCTTGTTTTCCTGCGCTCTGTGTTTACCCGTGCAATTTCCTTCACACACGGGCAGAAGTGCCCGTGCGCGAGTAAAACGCATGGGTCAATGCGTCTTCATCTGCAAGCTTGTCCTAGAAGTTAATAACACACGGTTAGCGCACGATCGTGTGCCAAACAGTGCGGGACTATTTTTCTGACCTGCCTCTATTTAGGCTCAGATTTTCCTCCATTTGGGGAGATTTTTTTCCGCAATTCCTCCAGCCATTTTAGGGCAAAGCTCTGCCCTTCCACCTCAACCCTTCATCCTCCACCAAGGAGAGAAGCCCCAACCATTCTCGCGAAGCCTACATCTTGTCGGTGCTTGCTCTCGGCCTCCTCGTTCATCTTTTCAGCTTCATTTCAAGTTTGACACCATAACCAACAAGCAAAGGGAAGCTTGCAACCTTCTTCCGCATCGTGTCATGAAGAAGATGAGTCCATTAGAAGGTAGTGATAGCCTTCTCTACCCAATTCGTAGTTGAGGACCGAGCTTGGATGCAGATTGACAACCCGACGATTCCTTTCGCGATCCCTCGACGAGCCTTCGGATTCGGTCGATCTCTTGACTTGTTCTTGCTTTCTTGTTGAATGTGTGTTTAAATATATTTATGTTGATAATGTGCACTGTAGTTGTAAATATTATTTGTTTCATGTCTATGTGAACTTATTTTGTTTTACCGTTTTAGTTGGTTGAGTAGCGCCCGTATTTCCATCCGCCACCACATCCGGTTCTGCCGCTCTAGTGATTGCTAGAGGTGTGCGTAGCGAAGAGGTGCTCTCAACCTTCATTCCGCCATTCTCACCACCTCAACCGCAAGCCTACTCGTCCATCCGCCCAGCGATTCGGTACATAGTTGCACATGTAGTCTTCCATCCCGCCTGACGAAGCATCGCATAGCGGCGTTGCATAGGAGTAGTTTATTAGTGTTTTACTTTCTTTTTTCGCAACAATCAAAAACCCATTCGTTAACTCCGACCTAAGGACTTCAATCTCAAGTTCTCCTAAAGATTAACTCCACCTTATTGTGTTCCTTGAGAGATCGATACTTGGGGACATTCGCCCATTTTACATTACTTGTGCGACCGGTACACTTGCTGTTCAACGCATCATGTTTTTGGCACCGTTGTTGGGGAACACAGTCGCGTGAGTTTTTGGAGAGAGATAGGAGATAGAAGCCCTGTTCCATATATACATTGAATGTTTCTTCTTTGCTTTACTTTTTATAATTTGTTGCTTATTTTTCTTTTTATCCCTTTTCTGATTTTTGGTAGAAAGCGCGTTCGTGCTATTTTAATTCTAGTGTGTAGCACCCTTTCGATAAATATTTTTGTTCGCAATGTATTCCATAGCCGAGTGCCGTATCTATTACACTTTGCGCCGATACATCGATGTCATGGCTATTTTAAATGCCGAGCATTATATTCGATGTTTGTTATGTCAAGGTATAGGCCATATGGTTAAGGATTGTCCTCGCTTGTGTGAGCCTTCTCCCTCTGAGGGTGTGTGTGCAACAACCTCCCGTTCGCGAAAGACTATTGTGGATAAGCCTACTAGGGTGTTGTCTGGCCCATACACGGACATTGCTCCTCTGGCTCGTTCGTTACCCGTTGAGATTACCGAAGAATCACTCGCTGCATACACATCCTTCATGGGTCCCTCGCTCCCATTTTACGAGCTTCCCTTGTAAGACCCCCCCCCTCCCGGATCCCAAAACACGGCACGAAGGGGGGTCTTATGCCCGGAACAGCTAGCTTGGAGTAGCATTAGCACACGGGCTAACCTGTACCACAAGACGCCTATTACGCCGGCTCCAACAATATCAATATAACATGGCAACCCAACCAAAATATAAGCAAGATAAGTCAAAACCGCACTAAGTATATGAGTCCAAATAGTACAACAAAAGAGAGAAGCTAAAACATGCTTCTACATATCAGAGTACAGCTATAGTAATTTCCTAAAAAGTGGCTACATCAAAACCTCTCAACACTCACATCTGTGACCGACGGTATCAACGACACCGTCACTTCAGGCCCTGTCGTCCTGACCTGGCTGTCCTGCTGTGTAGTCTGCGGCTGCTCTACCTGTGGCGTGACCTCCTAAAAAGGAAGACGTAGCAACCATTAGTCGAAACAACTATGTGGCTTGACATCCGCTCCCCCGGCGACTCCTCGGCACCGGGCGGGGAGAAGGAACAAGGGTAATATATATATGGAAGTAAAAGATGTACAAGCATGTGGCAATAGTGTAAGAGTAACAGTATCATAATCTAGTAGTTATATAAGATCTATAGTAAACTAACAAGTATAAGTAACAGCAGAAAAGTAACTTAACTTATAAGAATGCCCATACAAACTTATAAGTTAAGGATCGGGTTACATAAAGGTAACTCATCGTATAAGAGTGCCCATACAAACTTATACGATGAGGATCTTGTTGTGCAATATTATGAAATGCTATGTATGCTATGCAATGACTCACCCATGATCACCCACATGCAATTGCTATGTCGACACAGACTATAGTTCCCACTTTTCGAGTAGGTAGCTAACCTCTCAGGCATCAGCCGCCGTGGCCAAGCGGTGACAGTAGAACGAGCACTTCTACTACTAGGCGGGTATCCACACTACTTCACCTACGCCTCCGTACGCCTCAACGCTAAGAACACAACAGTGGAGCCCAAGCGTACTATGGCCCAGCGGGTCTTGGGTAGATGTGCACCAAGAACACAACCCGAACTGGCCTTATGTGACCCGGAAGGGGCCTCAGAAGTAAGCACGAGCACACAACCCAATCGTTCACTTGGCACGGAAGGGGCCCCGGGACATGAACACCGAGGACACAACCCAACTACCCAAAGTCTAACTGTCAACTCCCGTCGGTGTGACGATCGGCGAGCCCATAGACCTGCCACACTATCCTTAACCGAGGATTACGACACCGCGTGTCGACTCACACCGCATGCAAATGTCTCCTCGCCATAACATGGAAGGGGCCTCGGAAGTAAGCACGAGGACTCAGTCCAACCATCCATCCATACCTTATCTCAACAAAAACAAAACAAGTGACGGTCAACACCGCACTCATATCCTCTCGCAATACTACCCATAGGGAGACGACGCTCTAAGTATTGGACTACTAAACTCATTCCATTAATCAAACACACTCATGGCCATAGTTATTCTTCTACGTGACTTTCCAAATGATATCAACTTATTATAAACATGATGCGCATGTAAAGATCTATCAATCTTTCCAAATGATAACAACTTATTATAAATATGATGCGCATAAATAATAATCTACCAAATTTCTAACAAGTCAATTTGTTCAAGTAAGCATGCTTCACAATTTGATTATATGAAATCTGATTAATAATAACTTCATCGATCGTGCAACTAAAATGATTAATCATAAAAGAGTTCATTCTATCCATGTAACTTGTAATATTAATTCCACCGAATCCAATCCATATTATATAAACCCAGAATTTAGGTGTAGAGTAAATCTTGACAGCAAATTGAACCGGAAATTTCTGACGCTACAGGAATCCGGTGAAGGCGTGTAACCACTCGATGGAAAGGTCTTCCCATGGGCTACAACTTTCGTATTCAGACCGAAACCCAGATTTGAATGTATCCTATTAGAAATCAGCCTTGAGTTCTGCTGCGTACAGAACACAATTTCTGCATGCATGATTTATCGAATACCATTTTCGTTCAGACTTTCTCGTGGCTACACACGTCGCCTGAAGTCATGCAGATGCTTGTTGGAAAGGTATTTTCAAGGGCTTCAACTTTCATGTTTAGTCGAAAGCCCGGATCTAGCCATATCCCTCATGAAAATGGATTAGAAGATCGCTGCGAGCAGAATACAGATTCAGCGTGCATCTTGAGCCGGAATGAACCGCATCAGTTCATCTTCCTCCTCAAGTCGATCCTCTCAAATCTATTCCAGAAATTCCTCCCCCCTTATTCACCCTCATGAGGCCTTTGCTCTTCACGAAACCATCCCCATCTTCACATAGAAGGTCGGAGAGGTTGATGACACCACTAACCAAGAGCACAAGCCCCGGATTGGCCTCACCCTAGAGAAAACATCTTCTAACATGTCAAGAATCTTTTGAGTTGACGTCTCGCCTAGATATATACAGATCTAGCACCAATGGACAGGGTAGGAAGCTCACCTCGATCCCAGCGGTTCCTCCATTTCCGGCCATGGATCACGTAATTTTCCTTGGCGGCATCTTCTCCTTCGGAACATGCTCCAGCAACTTCTCCCTCTCAATCAGGAATTTCTCTCAGGGAAAACGGCTGGAAAAAGAGTGAAAACGGCTAGGGTTTTCACAGTCCATATATATAATAAGGGCGGAGCTTTACGAACGGTTACAATGTCAAATCAATTCACCGACACGGGCGAAGCGTTACAGACAGTTACAATGCTGATTCAATATTCGATACGACGGAACGCGCCCTGGTCATGCCCATGGTCACGCCCGTGACACTGGGCATGACTCCTATCGTCGACCGAAATTCGTCGAACTCAACTAAAATCATCGAACGGACAAAACGCCCCGGTCACGCCCAGGGTCATGCCCGTGACACCGGGCGTGACTCCTATCATCGAATGAAATTTGTCGAACTTAACTAAAATCGTCGAATTCAGTATTCGACACGGGTAAGGACACGCTGGTGTCCATACCCGTGCCGACACGACACGGCCGTGCACTTGGCCTAATCCTTCTACTCGAGTGTCGACACATGGACTGTGTCGACACAGGGCTGTGTCGACACAGGCTGTGTCGACACAGGCCTGCTGTGTCCACATAGAGCTACTGTGTCGACACAACCTGCTGCTGTGTCAACACAAGGCCTCTATGTCGACACAGCCTGCTGCTGTGTCGACACAGGCAGCAGCTGCTGTGTCGACACAGGCAGCAGTTGTGTCGACATAGCCTGCTGCTGTGTCGGCACAGGTAGCAGCTATGTCGACACTGGAAGCTGCTGTGTTGACACAGGCAGCTGCCGTGTCGATACAGACAGCCACTGTATTGACACAGGCAGCTGATGTGTCAACACAGGGCTGTGGAATAACTTGTCCATTCCACCACAAGTGCAGCCCAATTTCCTGCACTTCCCTAGACCCGAGTCAGCCCTCCTGACTCGAACACCCAAACGAGGGGCCTAGTGCGAATCGAGACGTTACAAATCCTATAAACAAAATAAAAGATTTTGTCCGCGAAATCAGGCTTGGGATAGGGGAGGAAAGCATAACAGGAAAATTAACATATGTTTTTAAATAAAATTACCTTGAGCAAACAACTCCGGGTAGCATTGTTGCATCAAATCCATAGGCTCCCATGTGTACTCCTCCTTCTCATGATTAGACCATAGCACCTTCATCAAGGGAACACTTTTACAGCGCAATATTCTCGTCTCGTTATCTACGATCCGCACCGGCTCTAGTCGCACAGACCTATCGGACGCCACAACACCATCAGTAGTGGGGGTATATTGTTCGGGCCGCAACAATGCCTTTCGAAGCGACTACACATGGAACATGTCGTGGAGGTTCTCCAGCTCTGGCGGTAAATCCAGCCGATAGGACAACGGGCCAATCCTTTCCAGTATAGTATAAGGCCCAACATACCTTGGTCTGAGCTTTTTCACTCCACGCACCCGCGACACTCCATGCATCAGACGAATCTTGAGGAACACTTTATCACCCACTTGGAACTCCACCATCCGGTGCTTTGCATTATAATACTTCTCCTGCCGACTTTGAGCCTCCAACATGCGATCCCGTATCAATCTGACCGCCGCATCAGTATCATCTATATATTCATTTCCCAATGTCTTCGGATCTTCATCCTGAACCCAATACAAGGGAGTCCTGCACCTTCTTCCGTAAAGGGCTTCATGGGGCGCCATGCCGATGCTCACCTGATGGCTATTATTATAGAATAATTCCACTAGTGGCAAGAGCCTTTCCCTTGGCTCTCCTCTATCCAGCACGCATAACCTCAATAAATCTTCCAGTGTTCTGATGGTCCGCTCAGACTGCCCATCTGTCTGAGGGTGAAACGCTGTGCTAAAGGTTAGGCGCGAGCCCAAATACGCCTGCACCGCTTTCCACTCCTTGTAAGTAATCCGACCATCCCGATCTGAAACAATTGTCTTGGGCACGCCATGATACCGTACGAATTGCTCCACAAAGAGGCGTACCAAAACGTCCACGTGTGCTTCCTTCTTCATTGGAATGAACCGGGCCACCTTTGTCATTTGATCAACAATAACCCACACTGAATCATTCCCGGAGCGGGAGCGAGGTAGCCCATGGATGAAGTCCATGGAGATATCCTCAAACTTCCACTCGGGGATGGGCAACGACTGCAACAAACCAACGGGACTCTTACATTCGGCCTTCACCCTTTGACAAGCTTCGCAATGTGTAACAT
The DNA here is from genome assembly GCA_039583875.1 of Platanthera guangdongensis. NCBI lineage: Eukaryota > Viridiplantae > Streptophyta > Magnoliopsida > Asparagales > Orchidaceae > Platanthera > Platanthera guangdongensis. The sequence continues at coordinate 67,490,039 of CM077164.1, forward strand.
AGTAGCGAACATCCTTCTTCATTCCCGGCCAGCACATGGTCTTCCGTAAGCCGGCGTACATCTTGGCAATATTCGGGTGTACAGAATATTGAGAGAAATGTGCCTCTCTCAAGATATCATCCCGGATTTTGCCGACCTTAGGTATATAGAGCCGGCCATGAAATTAAACGAGGTCGTCTTTTAGTGTGTACTCGTCAGTGGTCCCATCTTCAATTGCCTTGACTGCTGCGGCCAAGGCCGCATCCATTCCTTGCTCCACCCGAATCTGGTCCCGAATATCACAAACTATGCTCATGCTTGCCAAATACTCCGCATACTCTGCCGAAGGAGCCTTGAATACCAAAGTAATATCCATCTCCTCAATCATCCGAGCCAACTCCATACTCATTAACTGAGACTCTGGGCTAGAGCCTGGCACTTTTCTACTCAATGCATCGGCTACCGAGTTCACTTTCCTGGGGTGGTAGTTCATGGTGAACTCATAATCGCAGATAAATTCCCACCACCTCCGTTGTCTCAGGTTCAGCTCCTTCTGAGTGTGGACATACTTCAAGTTTTTGTGATCGGAAAAGATCTCGCAGTGGACGCCATATAGATAATGCCTCCAGACCTTTAAAGCGAACACCACTGCTCCCAACTCCAAATCATGAACCGGGTAATTGATTTCATGTTTCTTTAACTGCCTTGAAGCATATGCGATCGCGCGCATGTGCTGCATCAGCACCGCTCCCATCTCTTGATATGACGCGTCCGTGTAAACCTGAAATCCTTCCTTCCCAGACGAAAGTGCAAGGATGGGGGCGGAGGTAAGCCTATCCTTCAGCTCTTGGAACGCCGCTTCACATTGGGGAGTCCACTCAAATGGCACACCTTTCTTTGTCAAAGAAGTAAGAGGAAGGGCAATCTTTGAAAATCCTTTCATGAACTTGCGGTAGTACCCAGCAAATCCAAGAAAACTCCTCACATCGGCTGCTGACTTCAAGGACGACCACTTATTCACGGCTCGCACCTTTGCTAGATCCAATGCTAATCCTGCTCCACTGATCACATGCCCCAAGAAAGCAACCTCCTTAAGCCAGAATTCACACTTGCTAAACTTGGCATACAAGGCGTGCTCCTTCAATTTCTTCAACATCAAGGTAAGGTGCTCGACATGCTCCTCCTCCGTCTTTGAGTCGACCAAGATGTCGTCAATGAAAACAATGATGAAGATGTCCAAATATGGCTCAAACACCTTGTTCATCAGACTCATGAAGGCCGAAGGGGCATTTGTGAGCCCAAATGGCTTTACCGTGAACTCATACAAACCATATCTTAAACTGAAGGCCGTTTTCTGGATCTCCCCTTCTCGAATCCTCAACTGATAGTATCTAGAGCGCAAATCCAGTTTGGAAAACCAATGTGCTCCCACTAGTTGATCGAATAACTCGTAGATCCGAGGTAGTGGATAAGTGTTCCGCACCGTCAACCGATTGAGTTCCCGATAATCTATGCACAACCACAGGGTTCCATCCCTCTTCTTCATAAACAGTACAGGAGCTCCCAAGGGTGATGAACTGGGGCGAACGAACCCTGACTCCACTAGTTCTTGCAATTGAACTCTAAACTCCACGAGTTCTTTCGGGGCCATTCTGTACGGTGCCTTGGATACAGGCTTGGCACCTGGTACTAGATTAATCTGGAAGTCAACCTCTCTATGCGGGGGCAATCCTGACAGCTTCTCCGGAAATACCTCTGGAAAATCCCGCACTACCCGTACATCCTTCACTTCCAATGCTTATTCCTTCAACTATAACCAGACCATTAAGACCTCGTCCCCCTTCATATGGGCTTTTACAGCCTGAACAGAAGATAATATCATACGTGGCGCGAAGCCAATACCTTGGAAGATGACGTCGGAGTCTCCATGTCTTAAATAGATTCGCTTCTCTGCGCAGTCGATCCTCGCGAAGTGCCAGTCCAGCCATGCCATGCCAAAACTGATGTCGAACTCTGGCATTCTCAGAACCGTGGCCGACGTATCAAAGGCATTCACATCAATAAATAACTCCAACTCGCACTTGGCGATTGCGATCATCTCCGAGCCGTCCGGAAGGCGTACTCGTCGGGCTATGCCAGTAAAGTACTGTACACCCTCCAAGTCTTTTATGAAATCCTCGGACACAAAGGAGTGTGAGGCACCGGTATCGAACAGCGCATAGGCCGTCTTCCCGCTAATAATCACGGTACCTAAGTACCAACAACCAAAACTTATTGCTCGGTGTCTAGTAAGTCTTAATCAATTCAAGTAAGACCATGAAAATATGTTAATTAATTAAATCATACCTGCAATCACATCTTGGGGGTTCCATTCCTGCTCCATGTCAAGCGCGTACACTTGATCCCTAGCAGGGCCGGGGTAACCTCCTCGCGGTACTCGTCCTCGTCCACGTATGTGACCCCGCCCTCAAGGAGCTGCCAGCGGGAGAGTGGGAGGGACGTTTCCAAATAACTGCGGGCAGAAACGTCGGATGTGTCCCGGCTGGTTGCATTCGAAGCACACCAGCCCATGATGCCCTTCAGGTTGTTGAAATTACTGAGGTTGTGGTGGTGGAGGCAGCGCAGGCGGCTGCGGAACTGGATGCTCCACCCTATAGTTTCGGTGGACACGCCATCCACCTCTTTGATATCCTCTTCCTCCTATAAAGTCCCGCCTCCTTCTATTGCTTGGGCCGGCTTCCATCACGTCCTCTACAGGCCTCTTACTACACCCAAGCTGGTACGCCTCCAATCTTTTCTCCATATTAATGATCTCCGCCAAGCTACAATCCACTATAAACAAAAGGGACTGCCTTAGGGGATCTTGCGGCCCTTTGTAGAAGCGCTTGGCATAACCTCTGTCATCCAACTCGTAAGAATCCGCAAACCTTGCGAGATGCTGGAATTCCCGCTGTTATTCTGTAACCGACTTTGATCCCTGCTTTAGTATAAGAAACCTATGCTCAAGCTCATCTCGGGCCGATATAGGGATAAAGTGCTCCAAGAAAACACCCGAGAATTTATTCCAACTTATCTCTGTGTAGACCCGACCTTGGAAGGTAGAGACCATGAGGGACTTCCACCACCTCTTAGCATGTAAGTCCAAGATGGACACCGCCAATGTCACTGCCATGTTGGCCGGGCAACGGATACCAGCCAACAACTCCTATACCGTGTCTATCCATTCCTCTGTACGTACGGCTGACTCTGTCCCAAGGAAGGCGGGAGGGGAGAGAGCCCGGAAGGTGCTCAACCAGTTGGAGCTCGGGGCCTGTTGCTGCACCGGGGGCTGCTGCGCCCTAAAAACATCGAGGATGGCAGTGAGCGTCTGCCCCAACTCAGATTGTTGGAACTGAGTGGGAGTGGGTATGGAGGGTGCAGGAGTGCCTCCCATCTGCTCAACGAGTGCTGGAATCGACACATAAAATGCAAACGTATGGTCAGGTTGGCTAATCTTAATGTCAAAGTTGGACATACTTTGCGTGAATAATATATGGGCACACCACTGCTTCCGCTAAGTCAGTTTGTCCCCAAACTGACTAATCAAATGCGGGTGGCACTATTATTGAATGACTTCTTTAGTTGAGGATCGTGGCAAACTGATACCATTTGTAAGACCCCCCTCCGGGATCCCAAAACACGGCACGAAGGGGGGTCTTATGCCCGTAATAGCCTCCTTGGAGTAGCATTAGCACACGGGCTAACCTGTACCACAAGACGCCTATTCCGCCGGCTCCAACAATATCAAAATAACATGCCAACCCAACCAAAATATAAGCAAGAGAAGTCAAAACCACAGTAAGTATATGAGTCCAAATAGTACAACAAAAGAGAGAAGCTAAAACATGCTTCTACATATCAGAGTACAGCTATAGTAATTTCCCAAAAAGGGGCTACATTAAAACCTCTCAACACTCACATCTGTGACCGACGGTATCGACGGCACCGTCACTTCAGGCCCTGTCGTCCTGGCCTGGCTGTCCTGCTGCGTAGTCTGCGGCTGCTCTACCTGTGGCGTGACCTCCTAAAAAGAAAGACGTAGCAACCATTAGTCGAAACGACTAAGTGGCTTCACATCTGCTCCCCCGGCGACTCCTTGGCACCGGGCGGAGAGAAGGAACAAGGGTAATATATTTATGCAAGTAAAAGATGTACAAGCAGGTGGCAATAGTGTAAGAATAACAGTATCATAATCTAGCAGTTATATAAGAGCTATAGTAAACTAACAATTTTAAGTAACATCAGAAAAGTAACTTAACTTATAAGAATGCCCATACAAACTTATAAGTTAAGGATCGGGTTACATAAAGGTAACTCATCGTATAAGAGTGACCATACAAACTTATATGATGAGGATCTTGTTGTGCAATATTATGAAATGCTATGTATGCTATGCAATGACTCACCCATGATCACACACATGCAATTGCTATGTCGACATAGACTATAGTTCCCACTTTTCGAGCAGGTAGCTAACCTCTCAGGTATCAGCCGCTGTGGCCAGGCGGTGACAGTAGAACGAGCACTTCTACTACTAGGCGAGTATCCACACTACTTCACCTAGGCCTCCGTACGCCTCAATGCTAAGAACACAATAGCGGAGCCCAAGCGTACTATGGCCCAGCGGGTCTTGGGTAGATGTGCACCAAGAACACAGCCCGAACTGGCCTTTTGTGACCAGGAAGGGGCCTCGGAAGTATGCACGAGGACACAGCCCAACCGTTCACTTGGCACGGAAGGGGCCCCGGGAAGTGAACACCGAGGACACAGCCCAACCGCCCAAAGTCTAACTGTCAACTCTCGTCGGTGTGACGATCGGTGAGCCCGTAGACCTGCCACACTATCCTTAACCGAGGATTACGACACCGCGTGTCGACTCACACCGCATGCAAATGCCTCCTCGCCATAACATGGAAGGGGCCTCGGAAGTAAGCACGAGGACACAGCCCAACCATCCATCCATACCTTATCTCAACACAAACCAAACAAGTGACAGTCAACACCGCACTCACATCCTCTCACAATACTACCCGTAGGGAGACGACGCTCTAAGTATTGGACTATTAAACTCATTCCATTAATCAAACACACTCATGGCCATAGTTATTCTTCTACATGACTTTCCAAATGATATCAACTTATTGTAAACATGATGCGCACGTAAAGATCTATCAATCTTTCCAAATGATAACAACTTATTATAAACATGATGCACATAAATAATAATCTACCAAATTTCTAACAAGTCAATTTGTTCAAGTAAGCTTGCTTCACAATTTGATTATATGAAATCTGATTAATAAACTTCATCGATCATGCAACTAAAATGATTAATCATAAAAGAGTTCATTCTAGCCAAGTAATTTGCAATATTAATTCCACCGAATCCAATCCATATTATATAAACCCAGAATTTAGGTGCAGAGTAAATCTGGACAGCAACTTCAACCGGAGATTCCCGACGCTACAGGAATCCGGTGAAGGCGTGTAACCCTCGATGGAAAGGTCTTTCCATGGGCTACAACTTTCATATTCAGACCTCAACCCAGATTTGACTGTATCCTATTAGCAATCAGCCTTGTGGTCCGCTGCGTACAAAACAATATTTCTGCATGCAGGATTTATCGAACACAATTTTTGTTCAGACTTTCCCGTGGCTACAAACGTCGCCTGAAGTCGTGCAGTCACTCGTTTGAAAGGTATTTTCAAGGGCTTCAACTTTAGTATTTAGTCGAAAGCCTAGATATGGTCATATCCCTCATGAAAATGGCTTAGAAGATCGCTGCGCGCAGAATACAGATTCAGCGCACATTTTAAGACGGAATGAACCCCATCGGTTCATCTTCCTCCTTAAGTCGATCCTCTCAAATCTCCTCCATAAATTCCTCCACCCTTATTCACCCTCATGAGGGCTTTGCTCTTCACGAAACCATCCCCCATCTCCACATAGAAGATCGGAGAGGTTGAAGACACCACTAACCAAGAGCACAAGTCCCGGATTGGCCTCACCCTAGAGAAAACAGCTTCTCACATGTCAAGAGTCTTTTGAGTCGATGTCTCGTCTGGATATATACAGATCTAGCACCAAGGGAGAGGGTAGGAAGCTCATCTCGATCCCAGCGGTTCCTCCATTTCCGGCCATGGATCTCGTAATTCTCCTTGGCGACATCTTCTCCTTCGGAACTTGCTCCAGCAACTTCTCCAACTCAATCAGGAATTTCTCTCAGGGAAAATGGCTGGAAAAAGAGTGAAAACGGCTAGGGTTTTCACAGTCCATATATATAACAAGGGCAGAGCTTTACGGACGGTTACAATGTTAAATCAATTCACCGACACGGGCGAAGCGTTACAGACGGTTACAACGCCGATTCAATATTCAATATGACGGAACGCGCCCTGGTCACGCCCATGGTCACGCCCGTGACAACACCGGGCGTGACTCCTATCGTCGACCGAAATTCGTCGAACTCAACTAAAATCTTCGAACGGAGAAAACGCCCTGGTCACGCCCCGATCACACACATGGTCACGCCCGTGACACCGGGCATGACTCCTATCGTCGAACGAAATTCGTCGAACTCAACTAAAATCGTCGAATTCAGTGTTCAACACGCGTAAGGACACGCCCGTGTCCATACCCATGCCCACACGACACGGCCGTGCACTTGGCCGAATCATTCTACTCGAGTGTCGACACATCGACTGTATCGACAGAGGGCTGTGTCGACACAGGCTGTGTGGACACAGAACTGCTGTGTTGACACAGGCCTGCTGTGTCAACACAGAGCGGCTGTGTCGCCGCAGCCTGCTGCTGTGTCGACACAGGGGTACTTTGTGGACACAGCCTGCTGCTGTGTCGACACAGGGCTGCTGTGTCGACACATCCTGCTACTGTGTCGACACAGGCAGTAGCTATGTCGACACAGCCTGCTGCTGTGTCGACACAGACAACAGCTGTATCGACACAGGCAACAGCCGTGTCGACACAGGCAGCCGCCGTGTCGACACAGGCAGCCGCCGTGTCGACACAGGCAGCCTCCGTGTCGACACAGGCAGCCGCCGTGTCGACACAGGCAGCCGCCGTGTCGACACAGGCAGCCGCCGTGTCGACACAGGCAGCCGCCGTGTCGACACAGGCAGCCGCCGTGTCGACACAGGCAGCCGCCGTGTCGACACAGGCAGCCGCCGTGTCGACACAGGCAGCCGCCGTGTCGACACAGGCAGCCGCCGTGTCGACACAGGCAGCCGCCGTGTCGACACATGCAGCCGCCGTGTCGACACATGCAGCTGCTGTGTCAACACATGGTAGTGGACTAACTTGTCCATTCCACCATAAGTGCATCCCAATTTCCTGCACTTCCCTGGACCCGAGTCAGCCCTCTTGACTCGAACATGCAAACGAGGGGCCTAGTGCGAATCAGGACGTTACATCCCTTGAGTGATGATGATCACTCTGGTGTTTGCCAGCAAAAAGAGGATCAAGAATCTTTGGGAGCTCCTATATGGGACGTAGAGATTTTTCCTGTCGACGGGGTGGTGTCTGCGAATGATTTTGTGATGGGGCCTGCTCATTCTATGCCTGATTTTGAGAGCAGTTTTGCCCCTCTACAATTTTTGTCTGATCGTGCTACTCCCTTTTCTTGTGAGTCGGCTGATGATGCTATAATCGTGGGTGATTCGGCGCACGAGATTGCGCCGAAGTGGGAATATGACTCTACTATCTCCGACGGAGAAGGTCGATCTTCGGAACACTTTTACGCACCCTGGTGGGATGAGGAATGTTCCCTTTCCGATGCGGAGATTTGCACCTCCTTATTGGGTGAGCGGTTCCTCTTACCACTGCGGACCTTGAGTTCTCAGATTCCCCCCTTTACGACTCATATGACACTGATGATGATCAATGCTTAGATCTGTTGGGAGTGAGACTGGGACCACTCCCCCGATTTTTGATTGTTTTAGTTCATCATCTCCTTTATTTCTTGATCCCCTTTCTGTATCTGAGCCTGCGCGGGTTGAGTCTTCGCAGGTGCTTCAGGAGGAATTGGAGCTGTGAGCTCGAGTCATGGATGATAACATCCTCTTTTGCGAGGAGGCTTATTCCTCCTCTATTGAGGAAGCTCCATTTATTGCTTTCTCCTCCCGCCGTCTCCCCATAGACGATACCTTGCTGGGCAAGGATTTATTTTGTAGTGAGATGAGTGAGGACCAGTGCTCCTCCTCTTCTTACTTACTATTTCCTCTACCTGTGTTGGGCAGGTATTATTATTTAGGTAGAGGGGTAACTGCTTTATCGTCGTATCGGTACTTGCTACCGAAACGGAGATTAGGCCAATTACCTGTGCATTTTTCATTTCATAGGCCTATTAGCTATGACTTTTCATCTTTTGAATAAGTCGTGCTTGGATGACAATAACCCCAGTACTTATCTAGGAGTAGGATTAGTTATTTAATTTTTACAGTTTTAGAAATAGTATTGCGTGTTGTTTATGTTTTTTGCCTTAATGCACGCTTGCGAGATTTTTGTGTGCTTGCACCTAATTCGGGAAGATTGCCCAGTCGCTCAGAAGGTTCTTTGTTTCATATGCTTTTATTTTTCTCGTTGTTATTGCAGGATGAGACTTCCCTGAGAAAATGAGGCGAATCAGGCTGTTTTTTGCAAAACGCACGGTTTGGAGAAAACATGCGCAGCAAAAACGCACGTCCGTGCATTTTTTTATTTATAAAAATGCCGGCTGCGCTATTTTGACGCACGCTAGCCCTAATTCCCGTGTGCCTGCTGCAGTCGCCCGCTTCTCCTCCATCTTCTCCGGCAAGATCTCCTTCTCCTCATCCAAATCCTCCCTCATTCCTCATCTCTTTCCCTTTCTCTCCCTCTATCCGCATTGACATGGGATATAAGAAGGTGATTAGCAAGTTGCGCAGCTTCGGTGGTGCCTCCTCCTCCTCTACGCGGACTGCGGTTCCGGCGGACTGCGGTTCCGGCGGAGCCGGAAGATGTTCCGGATGCTCCGGTGAATACTGAAGATGCAGATCAGATGCTTCATTTTGGGAGACCTGAGATGATCACGTGGTTTGATTGTTTGGTCCAAAAACCATTTTTGGATTTTTGTTTTGTTTTGGACGAGGAGCACGCGGTCATCGGTCTAAAGCTGGAGGTGGACCATTTACTGGACGTGGGTTCATGGCTTCATCTCTTCTCCATTATGGAGACCGGATTTCATGAACTCACGCTCGAATTCCTCTCCACCTTCCGCATTCTGGAACAACGTGACGCAGCTGCCGGTGAGTCCACTGCGGTGACATTTCAGATGAACTTAAGTCCTTACACTTTTAGTGTGGGTATGCTTACTGTTTATGCGGGGGTATACACGGTTGACGAACTCACGGAGTCGAATGTTCTTGCCCGACCCTTTGAGTTCCCAACCGGTGCTTCTCCCCACACATTTTGGTAGGAGATCACCGGGCTGTCACAACAGTACGAGGTGCGGTCAGCCAAGTCGGCCCATATCTTCTCGACCGCACTCCGCAATGTTCAGCACTTGATCGGGCACAGCATCAACGCCCGCTCGATGAGTCAGAGAGTAGCAGGGTGGTCGGATATTCTCTACCTCTACAACATGCATCATGGCGTCCCTCTCCACCTCGGCCGGGTTCTGGCAGATTACTTCATTTACCAGGCCATGTACGTGTCTCTGAAGGCCATCAGTGGTTCGCACTTTATTACGCGAATCGCCAAGGGATTCAGATTTTTTGACACTTTGCCCGCCATGACTCTCGTTTCCCGTGGCGATTTCATTTCGGCCACCATGATGACCGCCTTTAGATTGGTACGTCGCGTTTCTTTTGGCGGTACGTGGCACTACATTATTCATACTGTGGAGCGTGGTCAGCCAACTAGGGCTTCTTCTGCGGACGTAGGATCCTCTTCGGAGTCCCGCCGGCCCGACGTTGCCGCTCCAGTCCATCCCATACCCATTGCCCCAGTGCCATCTTTTGCCCATGCCTCGTATTGTAGGAGTTTCGCAGAGGATTATCCCGACTTCTACGCGCGACATATGCAAATAGAGGAGTTGATGCACGAGCAGCACAGCATGACAACATGCATTTTTGACTTTCTTCAGGTGCCTCCTGCTGCCCCTGCTTGATTTTTTTACTTCTCGTGACCGTACTCCTCCTCCGCCTCCATCTTTTCCCGATCAGCCAGAGTGACTGCTGCTGTTCTCCTCGGATGGGGTTGTTTGTTGTTTTTCTTCATTGTTTGTGTTTTTGTTTATTTAACTGATTATGTACTTTACTTTATTCAGCTGGGGTTTCGTCCCCAGGGTGGTTAGTAGATAAATTATTTGCAGTGCCTTGTGTTCTTGTGTTACTGTGTTTAGTTTCGTTTTATATACTTGATGATTGTGTTTAGTTTAATAACTCGCAAGCATTGCTTAGATTAAATTTGTTATGGCTTTGTGTATACAATTTTTTTTGTTGGAGCTATTTTGTAGGGTGCTTTCCCCTTGTGCGGCGGAGGAGTATATTTGTTGCAGGTTTGGCTTCATGCTTTATTGAGAGCTTCTGGTATGCTCATTTGCTGAGCATGGGGTAACCTCTCCCCCAACTTTTATTTCTCTATTTTTATTTCAAATCTTGGATAGGTTGCTTAGTTTAAGTCTGGTGGGGGAGAGTTATGCGGGTTACCTGTGTACATGCACTACTATCGCTTTTATATAAAAGGTACATTTTTATTTTCTATTTTCTTGATATCTTGCCTGCATCGTGCACCTACACCCATATGAGCGCGATCTTAAGCATGCGCTCGGCTCAAGTCAAATTTATTTCTTTTGTGTTAACTTCAAAATAGTGGTGCTGGCTTAGGATTTTAGGATGGAGTAGTTTGAAACTCGTGCAGTGCCCCTAATCAAGTATTCATGGTGTGTAGAAATAGTATAAACTTAATTTTTTCCTTATGCTCGTAGATTTATACTTTTCTGCATTTGTAAATATTGTTTGTACTACTCAAAAGTGGTGAATCTGGAGTAATCGAACGGTGGTGTAGGAATGTGTGTAGCCGTCACTAGCCTCGTATTGCTCGTGTCGGGAGGAAGGATCATTTTTCTGGGGGGCCGAGAACTTGCCCCAAGCTACTCTTGAAGCATTGGTTCATGATTAATTTAACGTGAGTGTGATGTAGGGCATTTTTTGGCCCGGTTGAGCCTTGTACCCGTCCTAATGATAATCCTTGTTAGCCTATTTTGAGCCTACCCCTCCTGTTGATTTAGCCCCACTTCAAGATCACTAGAGCCTAAAAGCTTTTCCCAGTTGAACACCCCAATCTCGATGTATTAGTTTGTTAAGTCTTCCATTGGTGTTGTTGCTGTGGTGTTGTTATGTGGTTGTGCGGTGAAGTTTTCTTGAAAATTTGGCTAAAAGTGTATTATAAAAATCTGGAAAAAGAAAAGAAAAAAAATATGTGCTGATTGATATAAAATAAGAAAGTGAAAGTGAAGAGTCTATTTGTGTTATTGTTGTGGTGATAGGCGCTGCACACACCCGTGTTGTCAAGTTCAAGTCTAGTGGTGTGGTGCACCATCATGTTTTGTTGGCGAGAGGATTTCATTTGTATGAGCTCATTTGGGTTGTGCGTAGCCATCAGTTTTATCCTTTTGCATCCTTACCAACGTAAATACCCAAACCCCATTATTTTCCTAAAGTCCTACGGATTCGCGCTTGAGTCAAACTAGCACCAAGGAGAGAGTGTTAACGGGCAAGCGTATGGTCCCCGATATTGATGTATTTCTTTGGAGGTGATCACGAGCCCCGGTATTTGGTAATGCTCAACTGTGTGCCCTGCCTACTTTCTTCCTGCGTATGACCGAACGATTCTCCAAAATTCTATTTTTGAGTAGTTACAATATTTATTTACGCCGGTCGAAAGTTATAAACTTCGTAGTATAATTAAAAATTGTATCTATTATATTTTCTATGTCCATGAAGTATTTGATTTCTCGCTTTACTTTATTTTGGAAATTTCTAAGCCAGCTAGATGTTTTCTAGTTCACGGAGAAATGATTTACTCAGGACGAGCAAATGTTTAAGTCTGGTGGTGTGATGAGTCCGATATTTATAGGATTTTTTAGACTCATTTGGGCTTGTTTTATCACTTGTGCACCGCATTTTAGGTCGGTAATCAGTTATATTTCATTCGTTCGGTCAATGACCACATTGTGCACTTTTCTGGTCCAAGGGTGTGCAATTGTGCATTATGTTGTTGGTGGTATGCACATAGAGCTTCCCATGGCTCTTTCTGCTTGGTTTTGTTTGCATTCTGGTGCTGGGAGCTTTTGCACCAGCTTGGTTTTATTTCCATGCAGGTAGTCGGGTGTAACCGTGTAACGCCTCCATTGGTCATATGGAACATAACGGGGGTCCGGTCGGGGCCCTATGCCATATTTCACAAACAAACGTTGGAATTACGTATGAATATCAAAATCAAGTTCTACTCGCATCCTAACTCAGAGTATTCTAGCGACAACATTTTAAGTTGTAAGAACTCAACAGAATGAATGTCCACGAACATATAAACCACACATTTATATATATCACCAGGAATGTATACAAGTACACAATGCTTATGGCCTTAAGACCTTACATCGGGACGTTTCAGATTCCATTTCCAGGTCCTGTGTAAAACGCACGGTCGTGCGAATTTGTTCACGCACGGTTTTAGATTAATCGTGCATTATACACAGCAATTTTGGCGGCGTCTGTGGTTTCCCGTGCGTTTTGTTCCCGCACGGTTTGGTCGAAACCATGCGAGAAGGAATCACACGGTCTGCATATTATTCTCTGAATTTCAGCTTTTTGGGGTTAATCGTGCGTTTCCTTCATGCACGGGCATACGCGCCTGTGCGTGAGTAAAATGAATGGTTCCCCTAAATTATCTTTTTTTCCTGTGCTGTGTGTTTACCCATGCGATTTCCTTCACGCACGGGCGGAAGTGCTCGTGTGCGAGTAAAACGCACGGGTCAACGCATCTTCATCCGCAAGCTTGGCCTGGAAGTTAATAACGCACGGTTAGCGCACGGTCGTGCGCCAAACTGTGCGTGTCTATTTTTCTGACCTGCTTCTATTTAAGCGCAAATTTTCCTCCATTTGGGGAGATTTTTTTCTGCAATTCCTCCCGCTGTTTTAGGGCAAAACTCCGCCGTTCCACCTCGACCCTTCATCCTCCACCAAGGAGAGAAGCCCCGACCATGCTCACGAAGCCTGCATCTTGTCGGCGTTTGCTCTCGGCCTCCTCCTTAATCTTTTAAGCTTCATTTCAAGTTTGACGCCATAACCAGCAAGTAAAGGGAAGCTTGCAATCTTCTTCCTTATCGTGACACAAAGTAGACGGGTCTATTTGAAGGTAGTGACAACCTTCTCTACCCCGGATGTAGTTGAGGACCGAGCTTGGACGCGGATTGACAACCTGACGATTCCTTCCGTGACCCCTCGACGAGCCTTAGGATTCGGTCGATCTCTTGACTTGTTCTTGATTTCTTGTTGAATAGGTGTGTTTAAATCTATTTATGTTGATGATGTGCACTTTAGTTGTAAACATTATTTGTTTCATGTTGATTGTCTCTTAGATATCTGCAAGGAGAGAATAACCAAACTAACAATTCATCAAGGCAAGTATACCTATCGAAATGCAGCTAGGGGACACAAGTGTCGTATTGAAATCCGGGAACAGTTGAGTAAGCTTACTCACATGAAATCTATTATTTTATCGACGGAAAAATTAAGTTTTTTTAGAAGAAAGCTAAACGTGCTAAAGGAAGAGAACTACTTGCAATGAAAGAGAGCTACTTGCATCAAAAGCTAAAGAGAGCTAACAGAGCGATTAACTTAAGCTTAGTAACGATGAAAGGGAAAATGCACTCGATCAGAAATCACCTCGGCAAGAGTGGTTAGAAAAATACGATAAATAAACCTAAGCTAATTAGGGTAAAGGTCCTTGACCGTGGAGGTTCCATAAATATTGACACGCTTCTCTCGAAGGCCGTGCCTAACTGAGTTTAGGAAGGTCCGACCGACTTTCGCCTAAATCGGAGGCCTAAAACTCGCTTTACGCGGTGAACCCCTCTAATGGATTTTACTCCAATCCGGGAGATTTGAACGTCTGCCTCTCTCGAGGGGTGAGAACAACTCCCTTTACTCTTGAGTGCTCATTTCAAACTTTCGGCCTCTCAGCTAGCCTAGAATGAAAGCAAAGGTGGAGAGTATATATCGATGATATACCTCCAACCCGTGATAAATCAAGAGTAATTCAAAGCTAAACCCTAAAAAGAAAAGGTACGATTCAAAGCATCATAACCTAATCACTCGAACCTCGGATCTTTAAGATCGAGTACATGGAGGATTAGTTAATCATGGTGAGGTGGAAGAGGGGGGATGAGTAGAAGAAAAATACTGAAAACAGAGCAGGAACGAAAGAGAAAACAACACTTTTTATTAAGAGAAACAGTGATCTTAAAGCTTGAAAACCAGAGATTACAAGAACATGAGAAGGAAACTACACTATCATTTGCATCATACTACAGAAATAAGCTAGGAGCTAATACAGGGAAAGCATAAAGCTAGAGCTACGAACTAAAAATGGAAAGACATGCTTAAAAAGTTCAGAAATACAAAGGTCAGAACGTCCCCTTTCAAAGCGAAAAGTTGTCCCTGAACCCCTTGAGTTGGGCTCTATTTATAGAATTTTTCGGGTCGGGTCACGCCCCCCTGTCACGCCCTGGTCGGGCGTGACCCTGGGGCGTGACACATTCGGCGCGACTTTTTCGGGCAGGAATTGAATTCTGACAGAGTTGTTGCGATACACGCCCACAAGTCACGCCCTGGCAAGGCGTGTACCTGGGGCGTGTTGTTTGCGGCGTGACTTTGTTGAGCGAAAATTGAATGCTGGAGGTGACGGGCAGAATTGCTGAAGTACACGCCCATATGTCACGCCCGGGTCAGGCGTGACCCTGGGGCGTGACACTTTCGGTGCGACGGTGGAGCGGGAAAAACGAGCGCGCTGCAGCGATTCCTCGGAACCTGGGGACACGCCTCTAGTACACGCCCGTGTCGTGTGTGACACGGGCGTGACCGAGGGCGTGTACACTAAGTTTCCACGGAATGTAGTTTCAGACCAATTGCTTCATTCCTCAGGGTTACACGCCCTAGGTACACGCCCTGGTAGGGCGTGACCGTGGGGAGTGTCACAGCAAACTTCGGCTGAAAGCCGTGAAAACCTGCAAGAAGCAGAAAAAATGCATTAGCGACAAAAATATATACAAAGGGGAATCAAAACAAGTACTTTACAAGAAATGATTTGCTCTAAAACCCCGAAAATATCCTAATAAAATTGACTGCAAACCGTATTATCAAATTCCCCCAAGCTTAAGTTTTGTTTGTCCCCAAGCAAAGATATAAAGACAAGCTAATCATAAAAAGTGACTAATTCAAAAAGTTTTAATCATACTCACACAAGTACTATGCGAAATTCTTGGCAGGGAGAATGTAAAACGTAAATCTAAAACAATTATTTAGGTATGGTTTAACTTTTATAAACTTTACTTAATAAAAATAAATCATCCAGAATTTTGACGAAATTCTTTAAATAGATTTGAGCAAGACAATGATAATGAAAAGAACGTATTGAGTTATTACTAGATCCAAGCAATGCATTATAATTATATCAATTAAATAACAAAAATCTAAGTTTAAATCCAAAACTAAAACTGATTTACTATTCTTCTTTTCTTAGTTGTTAAATAAAATTTAAAAAAAAGGTGTGAATCAAAAGGACTTAAAAGGGCCGAAACGTTTGGTTTAGGAATATGAATAGGAGTGGAATTCAAATATAAACATGGAGGCTTAAAAATCACACTAAACCAAAACGAGTTTCAAAAAAAATAAATTTATTTTAAACAAAATATGTATAAATAAATTTATTTTTTTGTTTTTCTTTATAATTATTTATCCTTTTTTTGTATTATTATTTTCATTCATTTTTTTCTTTTTTTTTCAAAGCATTGCTTTTGAGTACACTTTTTTCAACAATTTCTCCAAAGACTTGATTGTCTCCAAAGATAACACAAAATTTCCTATATAAAAAAAAATATAGCGTGATTAGATAGGTAGGAATTTGGGCTTTGGTGAAAATGAAATGCTGTGTGGAGTTATCAAATGAATTTGGAAAAAAAGGCTCAAAAACGGCTAACTAGTGGTAAAAGATTTTAGGTTGGCAGGAAAGCTCAAACGTAAACAAAAAGGGCCTAAATCATTTTCACGCTTTTTTTTTAAATTTATTTAAAACATAGAGTCGATAAATTTCAAAAAGCAAGTTCGAGATAATAAAAGAAGATTGATGAAATTATCTTGAAAATAAAAATAATATGTGACTTGGATCGTTCATATCTACTACGTTATTCAAAATTTGTTCTTACAAAAATTATCTAAAGACGAAAAGGAAAATAGTGGATGATAATTTTTTAGAGAAAGTAAAGAAAATAAAGAACGAAAAACCATAATAGAAATGCACGTTTTAGAGAAATATTTTACCTTAACATGCTACCGTGAATTAGAAACACAGCATGGACAACATTTTACTTGTGAAATATGATTAAAAAAAATGATTAGAAAAATTATAATTAACTACGTTGTTTATAAAGAAATTTGAGAAAAACAAAACATAAACATGGTGTACTTATTGAAATACCAAGATGCAGCTATATATAGATAATAAATTTTTTTTTTTGGATGTTTTGGATATTGACAAAACAAAAAGAAGGAGGAAGTCCTCCCCCAAGATTAAAATCTACATTGTCCGCAATGGAGAAGGAGGTTGGAGAACGAGAGAAAAGTAAAGGACAGAAATGAAAGACATAATGGAAAAAAAACAGGTACTTCCCCGGTTTTATTATGCAGGGCAAGTTGAGTGATGCCGCTCCTCCATGCCTGTGCTGTCGATCTGGATGAAACGTCGTCCGGTGGACTTTGTCATGGAAGCAGAACCGTTGGAGCAGGCGATCGCAGAAGTTGCAGCTTGCCGGAGCCATTCGGGGCAAAAAGTGAAAAATAAAGAAAACAAAAAAAGATAACTTGGGTTGCCTCCCAAGAGCGCCCTTTGTTTAAAGCGTCGTTTGAGCTCGACGCATCAAAATAAGAGTGTCCCAAATATTGTTTAAAAATAAAGTTCGAATAAAGTTCAAAGTTGAGGAGAAAAATAAAGTTCAGATTAATCAAATGTCAGGACCGGAAAGATAGAGTTAACAGGGTTAAGACTGAAATCATCACAGAAATACAGTTTAAGACGCTGACCATTCACTTTGAAAGTACCCTTATCAGGGTGGGAAATCAAAACAGTACCATAAGAAAAGACTTCTAAAACAGTAAAAGGTCCAGACCAACGTGATTTTAATTTACCCAGGAATAAACGTAAACGAGAATTATAAAGAAGCACTTGGTCGCCCGGCTTAAAGATTTTTGGGTTCCTAAGATGTCGATCGTGTAAACGCTTCGTCCGCTCTTTATAAAGTCTGTTATTTTCATACGCGTAAGAGCGCCACTCGTCGAGTTCGTTAAGTTGAAATTTTCTAAAATCGCCGACGGAGTGGGGATCGAAGTTTAAAAATCGTAAGGCCCAAAAGGCGCGGTGCTCTAATTCTACGGGTAAATGACACGACTTTTCGTAAACCAACCGATATGGCGTACATCCGAGGGCGGTTTTGTACGCTGTTCGGTAGGCCCATAGAGCATCGTCTAATTTGACTACCAGTATTTTCTAGATGTTGAAACAGTCTTTTCTAAAATTCTTTTTATTTCCCTATTGACTACTTCGACTTGTACGTTAGTTTGGGGGTGGTAGGCAGTGGAAAGCTTATGAGTAACGCCATATTTAGTTAGAATTTTTGAAAATTGTGCATTACAGAAATGGGAACCCCTATCACTAACGATAGCGCGCGGCGTACCGAATCGAGAAAATAATTTTTTTAGGAAATTAACTACGACTCGGGCGTCATTCGTAGGAAGAGCTTGGGCTTCGGCCCAACGCGAAACATAATCAACGGCAACTAAAATGTACTTATTCCCGAAGCTAGAAGGAAAAGGGCCGACAAAATCAATCCCCTAGAGGTCGAAAACTTCGCACTCTAGGAAATAATTTTGTGGCATTTCATTTTTATTCGAAATATTCCCCGACCGTTGGCAACTATCACACCTACTCACAAAGGCATGCGCGTCTTTAAACATGGTAGGCCAGTAAAAATCCGTGCTTAACACTTTGTGAGCGGTGCGAGCAGCTTGATAGTGCCCACCTGTCGGTCCTTCATGCAAATGTTTAATAATATCTAATCCTTCATCAAAGGAAACACACCTCCGGATCACTTGGTCTGCACAGACTTTAAAAAGATGCGGGTCCTCCCAAAAATAGTTTTTCAGCTCAGAAAAGAACTTCTTCTTTTGCTGAGATGAAAACTCTTTTGGGAGCACACGGGCCACTAGATAGTTGGCGATGCGGGCAAACCAAGGAGAAGTAGATGTGTTAATTATGAAAAGCTTCTCATCAGTGAAATAGTAATGAAAAGAATTTTCATCTAATTGTTCTATAAACGGGTTGTCTAGGCGCGAAAGGTGGTCGGCGGCCAAGTTCTCGGCACCTTGCTTATCACGGATCTCTAAGTCAAACTCCTGGAGGAGTAAGACCCAGCGAATCAAGCGAGGCTTGGCATCCGTTTTAGAGAGAAGATATTTGAGGGCCGATTGGTCCGTAAAAACAATAATTTTCGAAAGAGTAATATAAGGGCGAAATTTGTCAAAAGCGAATACTACATCTAATAGCTCCTTCTCGGTTGTGGTGTAATTTTCCTGTGCAGATGTGAGTGTTTTACTAGCGTAATAAATGGGGTGGAAGTTTTTGGAAATACGTTGACCTAGTATGGCTCCCACCCCATAACTACTCGCATCACACATTATTTCAAATGGAAGATCCCACACCGGAGCTATCATGATTGGCGCATTAACTAATTTTTCTTTTATTAAATTGAAGGCAGCTAGACAGAGGTCATCAAAGATGAATGGGGCGTCTTTTTTCTAAGAGATGGGTAAGGGGCTTGGTGATTTTGGAAAAGTCCTTTATGAAGCGGCGGTAGAAACCCGCATGACCCAGGAAACTTCTTATGGCTTTTATGTTCGTAGGTGGCGGCAGTTTCTCGATAACTTCTATTTTCGCAACGTCTACTTCAATACCCCTTTCAGAAATTTTATGTCCCAAAACTAACCCTTCCCTCACCATAAAATGACATTTTTCCCAATTTAGGGCGAGGTTAGTTTCTTCGCATCGTTATAAGACTTTTTCAAGGTTCTCTAAGCAACTATCGAAGGAATTCCCGAACACGGAGAAATCATCCATGAATACTTCCATAATGCTCTCTACGTACTTGTCAAAGATGGCGAGCATACATCGTTGGAATGTAGCTGGCGCATTGCACAATCCAAACGACATTCTTCGGTATGCGAAGGTGCCGAAGGGACAAGTAAACGTAGTTTTCTCCTGGTCCTCGGGGGAGATGGGGATTTGAAGATACCCCGAGAGGCCATCGAGAAAACAATAAAAGCTATGTCCGGAAAGTCGTTCTAAAATTTGATCAATGAACGACAAGGGGAAGTGATCCTTGCGGGTGGCGTCATTCAACTTACGGTAATCTATACACATTCTCCATCCGGTCACCGTCCGAGTCGGGATTAATTCATTATTTTCATTACTTACGACCGTTATCCCTCCCTTCTTTAGTACTACCTGTACTGGGCTAACCCACTTACTGTCGGATATAGGATAGATAATTCCTGAGTTTAACAATTTCATAACCTCGCCCTTAACTACATCTTTCATGTTTGGGTTTATACGACGCTGAGGTTGTATAGAGTTACGTGAATTATTTTCCATTAAGATTTTATGAGTGCAGAAAGATGGGCTTATGCCCTTAATATCAGATATCTGCCAAGCAATAGCTTGGCGATGCTTTTGTAAAATTGAAAGAAGTTTATCCTTTTGTGCATCCGTGAGGTAGGCCGAAACTATGACAGGCAGCTTGGAGTCCTTTTCTAAGAAAGCGTATTGAAGGTGCTCTGGTAGTTCTTTCAGTTCCAAGGTAGGGGGGTCATCATACGAGGTTTTGGAAATTTGTGCTTTTTCAAAAACTATGTCCTCGTACACTTTTTATATGTAAAATTAAAAGGGGTGTTGCTAGCGGCCATGGCGGCTTCGTGCAGCGATTCAGTTGGAAAAGTAGAAGAGGAACAGAAATCAAAAAATTCTTTTTCAAAATCAGAGGGGCGGGTGGAGGATTCTTCACTTAGGTGTAGAGATTCAGTTGGAAGAGGAGGAGAGGAACAAAAATTGGAAAATTCTTTTTCAAAATCAGAGGTGGGAGAGAAGGATTCTTCACTTACGGTATCCATGAAAAAACAGGAGTCATCATTAGCTAGTGTGTTCTTCATCGAGGGGGTGATAGAGAAAGTTACCTCATCGTCACCCACTCGAAGGAAGAGCTTACCATTACTTACATCAATGATAGCTCGGGAGGTGGCAAGGAAGGGTCGGCCAAGGATCAGGGGAACCTCGACGTCTTCTTCGATGTCCAAAATGACAAAGTCCACCGGGAAGATGAACTTGTCAACTTTGACTAGGACGTCCTCCACTATTCCTAACGGGTATTTGACTGACCTGTCGGCTAGCTGGATACTCATGCATGTGGGGTTGAGACTACCAATCCCTAACTTTTTAAACAACGAGAGGGGCATAAGATTAATACTCGCACCTAGGTTGGCTAAAGTGTGTTTGACAAAGAGATCACCAAAGACACACGGGATAGAGAAACTACACGGGTCACTGATTTTCTTCGGTAATCCGTTTGTCAAAACCGCCGAGCATTCGACATTTAACGTGACATGCGAAAGGTTCTCTAACTTCTTCTTGTTAGTTAGGAGGTCCTTAAGGTATTTTGCGTACTTAGGCATCTGGGATATGGCTTCGTGGAAAGGCAGATTTATGTGGATTTGTTTAAACATTTCTAAAAAACGGGTGTATTGATCATCCTGTCGTTGTTTATTAAGTTCGGAAGGGTATGGCGGGGATGGATTGTTTTTAAAGGTGGGTGGTGGAGTGAGTTGTTGTTCTAAAATAGGAGTGATACTTTCTTCGGCAGAGGGTGGAATTTTTAAAACGGGAACGGAGCTTTGATTTTTTAAAGCGGAAGCGGAGATTGCCTCGGGTTCTTCACTTTCCATACCAGAAACTTTCTTCCCACTCCGAAGAGTTATAGCTTTCGCTTGCTCTCTCGGGTTGGGCTCGGTATTGGAAGGAAGTGACCCTACGGGTCGCTCAGAAATCATTTTAGCGAGCTGTCCTACCTGATTTTCTAAATTTTTAACACTTCCGGTTAACGTTCTAATCGTAGCGTCATTAGCATTCATGTATTTTGAAAACATTTCCTCCAAATTTGGAGGTTTTGGAAAACTTTGAGGAGGTGGTGGTGGTGCAAAAAAATCACTTTACGGTGGTGGGCGCACAGCATTCGATGGATTGCTCCACGAAAAATTCGGATGATTTCTTAACGTAGGATTATAACTATTCGGAAAATTAAAACCAGGAGGATAATAATTCGCAGCAGAAAAATTATTAAAAGCAGTTCTAGGCATATTATTTACATAATCCAAATGTTCAGCGGGAGGAGTTGCAGATTCCCATACCTGAGGGGCGGAGGCAGCAGTCAACTCCGTAATTTTTTGCTCAATATTTCAACTTGCAGTGCGAGTTGGGAGACGTTGTCCACTTCAAAGAGACCTGCAGGTTTGTTTGGGCGGGACCTAGGCACATTCCACTAGTAAGTGTTCATGGCCATGTCTTCAAACAGCTCAAGAGCTGCTTCCGGGGTCTTATGGTTTAAAGTACCGCCAGAAGCTGCGTCTATCATTTGCTTCGTGCTTTGATTTAGCCCATTATAAAACGTCTGCACCTGCAACCATACAGGCAGAGCGTGATGTGGGCATCGTCTTAATAATTCTTTAAATCTTTCCCAGGTTTCGTAAAGGGTCTCAGAGTCTATTTGTCCAAAGGCAGAAATGTCATTCCTAAGTTTTGCAGTTTTAGCAGGCGGAAAATACTTGGCCAAAAATTTTTCAGTTAATTGCGTCCAAGTAGTTATGCTATTTTTAGGAAGGGTGTTTAGCCATTGCTTAGCCTTAAGTCTAAGAGAGAAAGGAAATAATCTTAGCCTAATAGCATCATTTGTGACACCATTTATCTTGAAGGTGTCACAAATCTCAAGAAAGCTGGCTAGGTGTGCGTTCGGATCTTCATCTTGTAGCCCGTCAAATTGCACATACTGCTGCACCATTTGAATTATGCTAGGCTTCAGTTCGAAATTATTATTTGCTATTGCAGGGCGAACTATACTCGATTCTGTACCCTTGAGATTCGGTCGTGCATAGTAGGACATAGGCCTTTGCACGACTTCCTCCACGTTGGGTTCTACCATTCTTAAGGAAGAAAATGACTCGGAATCCTCAACCGGCACTTGGGTAGTAGGGCCTTGAAATCGCGATCTTCTCCGAAGAGTACGCTCAATTTCGTGGTCCAGGTCCAAAGTAACCGACGGATTTCCGCGAGTCATACACTAGAAGAAGAGAGAAGAAGCAAGACTAAAAAGTAAAAGAGCTAATGAAGTTCGAAAATTTTTTTGAAATAGATTTTTTATGTTTTAACTCCCGAACTTCCCAAGGGCTACCCGGTGAAGGGTTCGCAAGGTACTAGACAAGATAGTGGCATTTAGAGCCACTTTGCCCTTTTCGAGAGAGTTAGGTGGTGTAGAAAATTTTGTGATGTGGGTTTCTATTAAGAATGCGGTAATTAAAATCCAGTCATTTATCTCTGAGCGAGTAGGCGGAAAATAAAAGCTACACTCACGCACTCGACAGAAAATTAAAACACACCCACTCTACAGAAAGTAAACACACTCTACTGAAATAAAGCCGGCCAATTAACTCAAGTGAGTAGGCGGAAAAATAAAAATACGCACACTTGCTTGAAATAAATCCATCCAATTAACTCAAGTGAGTAGGCGGAAAAATAAAAATACGCACACTTAACAAAATCCAGCCATTTAACTCAAGTGAGTAGGCGGAAAAAATTTAAGAAGGAGGCTGAGAAAGAGAAGTGATAAAATTAATATATTCGCGTTTTCAATTTATCAACGAGCGTTGCTTCCCCGACAACGGCGCCAAAAACTTGATTGTCTCTTAGATATCTGCAAGGAGAGAATAACCAAACTAACAATTCATCAAGGCAAGTATACCTATCGAAATGCAGCTAGGGGACACAAGTGTCGTATTGAAATCTGGGAACAGTTGAGTAAGCTTACTCACACGAAATCTATTATTTTATCGACGGAAAAATTAAGTTTTTTTAGAAGAAAGCTAAACGTGCTAAAGGAAGAGAACTACTTGCAATGAAAGAGAGCTACTTGCATGAAAAGCTAAAGAGAGCTAACAGAGCGATTAACTTAAGCTTAGTAACGATGAAAGGGAAAATGCACTCGATCAGAAATCACCTCGGCAAGAGTGGTTAGAAAAATACGATAAATAAACCTAAGCTAATTAGGGTAAAGGTCCTTGACCGTGGAGGTTCCATGAATATTGACACGCTTCTCTCGAAGGTCGTGCCTAACTGAGTTTAGGAAGGTCTGACCGACTTTCGCCTAAATCGGAGGCCTAAAACTCGCTTTACGCGGTGAACCCCTCTAATGGATTTTACTCCAATCCGGGAGATTTGAACGTCTGCCTCTCTCGAGGGGTGCGAACAACTCCCTTTACTCTTGAGTGCTCATTTCAATCTTTCGGCCTCTCGGCTAGCCCAGAATGAAAGCAAAGGTGGAGAGTATATATCGATGATATACCTCCAACCCGTGATAAATCAAGAGTAATTCAAAGCTAAACCCTAAAAAAGAAAAGGTACGATTCAAAGCATCATAACCTAATCACTCGAACCTTGGATCTTTAAGATCGAGTACATGGAGGATTAGTTAATCATGGTGAGGTGGAAGAGGGGGGATGAGTAGAAGAAAAATACTGAAAACAGAGCAGGAACGAAAAAGAAAACAACACTTTTTATTAAGAGAAACAGTGATCTTACAGCTTGAAAACCAGAGATTACAAGAACATGAGAACGAAACTACACTATCATTAGCATCATACAACAGAATTAAGCTAGGAGCTAATACAGGGAAAGCATAAAGCTAGAGCTACGAACTAAAAATGGAAAGACATGCTTAAAAAGTTCAGAAACACAAAGGTCAGAACCTCCCCTCTCAAAGCGAAAATTTGTCCCTGAACCCCTGGAGTTGGGCTCTATTTATAGAATTTTTCGGGTCGGGTCACGCCCCCCTGTCACGCCCTGGTCGGGCGTGACCCTGGTGCGTGACACATTCGGCGCGACTTTTTCGGGCAGGAATTGAATTCTGACGGAGTTGTTGCGGTACACGCCCACAAGTCACGCCGTGGCAGGGCGTGTACCTGGGGCGTGTTGTTTGCGGCATGACTTTGTTGAGCGAAAATTGAATGCTGGAGGTGACGGGCGGAATTGCTGAAGTACACGCCCATATGTCACGCCCGGGTCAGGCGTGACCCTGGGGCGTGAAACTTTCGGTGCGACGGTGGAGCGGGAAAAACGAGCGCGCTGCGGCGATTCCTCGGAACCTGGGGACACGTCTGTAGTACACGCCCGTGTCGTGTGTGACACGGGCGTGACCGAGGGCGTGTACACTACGTTTCCACGGAATGCAGTTTCGGACCAATTGCTTCATTCCTCAGGGTTACACGCCCTAGGTACACGCCCTGGTAGGGCGTGACCGTGGGGCGTGTCACAGCAAACTTCGGCTGAAAGCCGTGAAAACCTGCAAGAAGCAGAAAAAATGCATTAGCGACAAAAATATATACAAAGGGGAATCAAAATAAGTACTTTACAAGACATGATTTGCTCTAAAACCCCGAAAATATCCTAATAAAATTGACTGCAAACCGTATTATCACATGTCTATGTAAACTTATTTTCTTTTACCGCTTTAGTTGCTTGAGTAGTGCTCGCATTTCCATTTGCCACCACATCCGGTTCTGCCGCTCTAGCGGTTGCTAGAGGTGTGCGTAGTGAAGAGGTGCTCTCAACCCTCATTCTGTCGTTCTCACCACCTCATCCGCAAGCCTACTCGTCCATCCTCCCAGCGATTCGGTGGATAGCGGCTCGTGTAGTCTTCCATCCCGCCTGGCGAAGCATCGCATAGCGGCGTTGCATATGAGTAGTTTATTATTGTTTTACTTTCTTTTTCCGCAATAATCAAAACCCCCTTCGTTAACTCCGACCTAAGGACTTCAATCTCATGTCTTCCTCAAAATTAACTCCAACTTATTGTGTTCCTTGAAAGATCGATACTTCGGTACATTCGCCCATTTTATATTACTTGTGTGACCGGTATGCTTGTCGTTCAATGCATCACTTCTCAACGCACTAAACGCTAGGTTACCGCCGAACGGTAGCTATCTAACGACACACGCTAGCTTCTAGAGGCTCAAATACAAAAACTGTACTGTTACATACACAATGAGGGATTAAATTGTATAGTCTTATATTTCATGACCCATTGTAACCAGACATTGGTTACTTAACAATATAATCCTGCAAGCACATGATTAAATAAACAACATTAAATACAAATTCAATTCATCTTAGTCCACGTAAAAAAAAACTCTTTCATCATTTGCTGATTTTTTTATTTGACTGTTTGCGAGCTCGGTCCAATTCTGAGCTAATGTGATCCGAATCTCTGAACCGGGAAAAAACCGGGTGACCCGCAACATATATATATCTATATCATTTTTCAATGAATATATCTATTTTTCAGTAGGCTAAAATATATTGATGTTCCAAGTCGATCGATATGACTTTTTATCGATTGATGTTCCAAGTTCTGTGCATTCATAACCCTTTCTAGTTTTGGTATAATTAAGGGGATTGTTATCCGCACTTCAGTTTTGGCTATCCAAACTCGAAATTAGGTATTATTTTCTCTTCCTCAATTAGATACTCACAAAGCATTATTTCCTTCCGCCACCGGCGCTTCACCTCCTACGCTAAGCTTCGCTCGCTGTCGCCTAGGGTTTTGCTTGCTCCTTGCTTGCTATGGTTCCACCAAATTTAATGAAGAGGGTTGTAGCTGGAGAGAGTCGCTAAAAGTTATGCAAACCTGCGACGAGCTTCTCCCTCATGCTAGGATTAAAACATTGCGAAATTGTGAGTTTGCTGCCTACTGAAAAGAGAGCGACTTTTGCAAAGTTTTTGTTTGTGCTCCTCCACAGCACCATGATCGTAAAAGTCAGTTCTCCGTGCTTGTTCGATTTCGAAGGAAGGATCGACATGCAGTTGGATGATTCGAGTTTAGATGATTTACTAAAGCGATCGACTTTATAGATAGGTACATGGAAGAGATGAATACGCATGTCCCCTGGACGATGGTCTCTATCGTGCCATCGATATATATATTCCAAGGTAATTGTTTATCGCAAAAGGGCCCTCCTTTATCCGACGCATGTTCTTCTTCTTCTTCATACCTGGAATGTTATGAATGTTTTGAGCAGTGTAATGAACATTTCCATCCCTGAACATCAAGTTTACTTTATATATAATGGAATGTTAGTCTCTTCTTATGCTTGTGAGTTCTGTCTGTGAATGCGCTTCGCTCACCCCACATCCACTTCATTCCTGTGCCTTGTCCGATTGCAATCCACACAAGAATGCTGCAATCCATTAGCTTCCCTTCCACTCGCCCAACTGAAGTTCGGCATAGCGGCCGACAAACCCACTTCACCTTGCGAAGCGGTGCCTTCGACCAGCATAGCTTTTACTAGTTCAGTAGATCAAACATCCGCAATCTCCCTAGTCCGTTATTCCCTTTTTGTTCTATTTTTAACTCTCATAATGATATTCTCGGTATTGTTGTCGTTCTACGCTAATTGCATTCCTCAAGAGACCGACACTTGGGGATTTATTCCCAAAACTTTATTACTTGTGCGACCGGTGCGCTTGCCGAATTACACGCATCAAGTTTTTGGCGTCATTGCCGGGGAATGCAACTGTAGAGCGACTTCAGATGACTGAGAATTTCGTTATACGAGTTGTTTTGTTGTTTTTGATCCCTTTTCTCTTGTGTTGTTTTTCCGTCAGATGGAATTGTTAGTTTTATTCGCAGAATCTATGCCAAGTAGTTGTATCCCTTATATTTGAAATGTGGGCCAATTTCAATATCAATTGTCGTCATTATGGAGACATCTCTCATGCTAGCGACAGATGCCCTCAGAAGTATAGTAGCCAGGAAATTTATGAATCGACATATCGTCGACATAAGCCAGTTAGCTACCGACCTGCGGAGCCATTGCCGCACTACTTTTATTCAGCTTCAGCACCCGTTGCACTGCCAAAGCCGGCTAAGAAGTGCCTTTTTTGTCGAAGCTGGGATCATGCATTGAAGGATTGCGCCGCGTACCTAGCTGAGCTAGCGGTGGATGACGAGCCAGATTTTCGGATTGTCTCCACTTCAACCTTGGGCAGCACCCCTTTCGTATCGGGGTATGTACCATTGCCATCTCTATGTTATGGAGAAGACATCCCAGGTATGTGCACCGATACATGCGCTTATCCCCATTCCGACACTGATATTTATACTCCTGAAGTGCATACTTCACCTAGCATAGAATCTTTTAGTTGTGAAGAGCCAGCGCTCAACGTCCTACCAAGCTTCGTATCTTCACCTTCTTCTTTGCATAGCATTCTTTCTTCTTCTGACAGTGCTGTTGAGATTGAATCGCAGGTGGAAATTAGCATTTCCCGCGTTCTGTCAGATCCAGTCGAGGAGGACGACTCCGTGGCAGAGGTTGTGACCTCCACCCCATGTGAGGATGCCCGAGGCATGGACGAGGCAGATGCAGCTTCAGAACATTCCTGCACTAGCTTAGACAGCTGTATGGAAGCACCCACAATTCCGCCGACAGGGGATGACTCCGGGATCATCCCCAAGATCGAGGTCAGTTTATGTTATTCTTCTAGTTTATTTCTTGACCCTGCTCTCGTGTCTACTTCCATGCAGGACCACATTGTGGAATTGGTCCAATTAGTACAAGGGCCTGTAATGCGTCCTCGAACTTATTATAACCAGATGTAGATGGAGTTGGAGCCGATGAGCTTCCCAAGCGACTTTCTGCCCATGCCTGAAACTTCCGATAGGTATACGTATACAGGTATTGGGGCTTATGTTCTATCTCCATTCTGGTACCCGCTACCGCAGCGCGACCATGAACCTCTGCCTGAGCATTTACAGTTTCATTCGCCCATCAGTTAGGAAATGCTCAGATTTTGAATAAGTCCTGTTGGGAGACAATAAACCCAACAGTTATCTAGGATAGTGTTTCTTTTGTTAAATGTTTGTTTGTATTTCATTATTTGGGTGTGGTAGCCCATCTGTGTGTTGAACTCTCTATTTGAACTGCTAATATAGATATTTGGTCCACCTTAAGGACGGTAAACAAAAGGGATTTCTGGAGACAACCCAAGTTGGACCGTTAGGTCTTATGCTGTGTTTTGAGTTCGGTTTATTTCTTCATATATATATATGTGTCCAGATTTTGTTTGGCTTGCATCCTTTAATCGCAGGTGCAGGAATATTTGAGGCACGGCAACTTGGCCGCACTTGGACATCTCATTGCCCGACTGGTATGCTCAATTTTGAGCATAGGTACTTCCTACCCTAGCTATTTCTCCTATTTGGAATGCTTATTTTTATTCGTTGTCAACTTTAAGTCTGGGGGGGAGTATGCATGTGGTCACTACACCGCACTTTCTGTTGCATTCCAGTTTCTTATTTACTTATTTCTTGCTTTTTGGTTGCACACACTGAATCACCCACACGAGTGCGCTCTTACCCACGCGCACAACTCGAGTTAAATTTATTGCTTTTGTGTAAACTTTAAAATAGTGGTACTGGCTTAGGATTTCAGGATTGAGTAGTTCGAAACTCATGCAGTGCTCCTAATCGAATACTCATGGTTTGTGTAGAGTTAGGATAGAACTAATTTTTCTTTATGCTCGTAGATTTATTCTTTTCTGCACACGTAAATATTATTTATACTGCTCAAAATCTGAATCTGGGATAATCAAATGATAGTGTAGGAATGTGTGTAGCCGCCACTAGACTCGTATTGCTCGAGTCGGGGGGAAGGATCATCTTTCTCGGTGGCTAAGAACTTGCCCTAAGCTACTCTCGAAGCATTGGTGCACGGTTAGTTAAGCGTGAGCATGACGTAGGCCTTCTTTTTGTCTAGTTTGAGCCTTGTTTAGCCAATCCTACCTGTTAACCATTGCATGCCAAATTTGTGCCTACCCTTCCTTTGATCCAGCTCCACTCACTTTCACCAAGGCTTGAAGCTAAACCCACCTTCGCAATCAAATGCTTGAGCTGATTTGTATTTACTGTTTTGCCGAGGTTGTGATTAGTGGACATTTTTTTGGGGGTGCTGATTTTATTCCCGTTTTGATTGCTTCGTTTGGGGATTGCTAGCGCAGAAAAGAAAACAACAGTTTACGAAAATAAAAAGCTGATTCGCGCAATAGAAAAATAAATATATATATGTGAAAGAATTGCTTTGAGATCTCGATCCCCATCCTCTTTTTTGAATTTGGTCGGGTTCAGCCGTGTTCACACCCGGATTTCAAGCTAAGTCTGGGGGCGTGTGCCCCATTCTTTTCTAAGTGGCTGTTTTGGTTTGGGTTATTTTCGCTCGCTTTGGTTGCATAGAGCCTTCATGTTTATCTTTGACCACCAAGCCATCGCCTAAGCCCCATTTCCTCCTACAAGTCCTACTAATTCACGCTTGAGTATAACCCGCGCCGTGGAGAGAGTGTGAACGTGCAAGCGTATGGTCCCCGACATTGGTGGATTCCTTTGGAGGTGATCCTGAGTCCCGAACTTTGGCAATGCTCACCTTAGTGGCCTGCCTACTTTCTTCCTGCACATGATCGCACGATTCTCCAGAATTCTAATTTTGAGCAATTACAATATTTATTTACGTCTGTAGAATAGTTTAAACTACGTTGTATAATTAAAAAGTTTTTCTATTATATCTTCTATACTCATGATATATTTGATTTCTCGTCTTACTTCTTTTTGAAATTTCTGAGCAAGTTAGCTATCTTCGAGTCCATGGAGTGATGATTTGCTCGGGACGTGCAAATGGTTAAGTCTGGGGGTGTGATGAGTCCACATTTTACACTGATTTTTGGACTCATCTGGGCTAGTTTTATCGCCTTAGCACTACACTTGAGAGACTTTATTGCTTATTTGTGTTTATGTACCTATTTCACGATTAAGTGCACTGTAGGCCCGCTTCTGTGTGCTTTCTGTGTTTCCATTTTGTTGTTATTCTTTAGCCCTATCTCGGGGATGTGGTGTGCACGTTCTGGTGGCCTTTCTGCCCCTTCTACTGGTACAGTGGTCGTGTGCGTGCTCCGGAACTGCTCGGGAAACTCCGACGATGCAGGAATACTGTGCACGACCACTGGACTTACTGCGCACGACCACTGGTCGTGCGCCACTGTTCGTGCGCATTACACCCCCTTTTTCATAACCATGTCTCGGTAATCACACGAGCACTGGCCATAGTGTGCACGACCACTGGTCGTGCGCCACTGCTCATGCGCTTATATGCTGATGCTTCTTGTCTAGGTTGCAGGTTTATTTGGAAAAGCCGCACGATCATCGACCTACAGTGCGCACGACCACTGGTCGTGCGCCACTGATCGTGCGCACTACTTCTGCTGCCTCCGTATATAAGGCCCTGCTCCGCGTTTTAGGTCAACGCCTGTCATTTGCTGCGATCGGAGAGTGTGCGGGAATCGCCTTTTCACTTCTCCAGCTGCTCCATCACTTCCACCTTCGTCGGGAAGCCATTTCCAACTACTCCGAAGCTTTTCAACACTCCGGCGAAGCCCTCGGCCATTGATGACTTCAACTCCAAGCTTCCCTGCAGAGTTGGTGAAGTAGATAACCTAGAGAACGGACTTAAAGGCCTTCGAGGTGACAGATCGTTGGTACCGGAAGCCTCCTTGGACTGAGCCTGGAAGCGGATTGACAACTCGCTACTCCGGCCACGACCCGCGGTGGATCTTCATTCTCTTTTGGTTTACTCCTCTTCCCCTTCCTCTGTGTTATGAATGTTTTGAGCAGTGTAATGAACATTTCCATCCCTGAACATCAAGTTTACTTTATAGATAATGGAATGTTAGTCTCTTCTTATGCTTGTGAGTTCTATCTATGAATGCGCCTCACTCACCCCACATACACTTCATTATTGTGCCTTATCCGATTGCAATCCACACAAGAATGCTGCAATCCATTAGCTTCCCATCCACTCGCCCAACTGAAGTTCGGCATAGTGGCCGACAAACCCACTTCACCTTGCGAAGCGGTGCCTTCGACTCGCATAGCGTTTACTAGTTCAGTAGATCAAACATCCACAATCTCCCTAGTCCGCTATTCCCTTTTTGTTCTATTTTTAACTCTCATAACGATATTCTCGGTACTGTTGTCGTTCTATGCTAATTTCATTCCTCAAGAGACTGACACTTGGGGATTTATTCCCAAAACTTTATTACTTGTGCGACCGGTGCGCTTGTCGAATTACACGCATCAAGAAGGCTTAAGAAGACTCTTGATTTGTAGTTGATGTTCTTCTTCTTCTTCAGCAAGGTCAAAGAGAAAACAAACTATTTTCTGTACAGAGAAGGTTCAGAATGTTTTTGATGTAGATCTTTTTTGTCTCTGTATTCCTTGTGTTGTATATATCCAGACTGTAAAGAAAAACTCTTTTATATCTTCAGTCGATTTCTCCTTTGAATTTTGAATTCCATTGCATTGAATGCTGACTACTTGGAGAATGAAATACGGCTGGAGAATAATTTGATTAATGAGTTTCCCAAACTGTCCCATTAAAAAGAGGAAGTAATTAGCCTGATGAAGACCATAATCAATGCTGCCACTAACTGCGATATTCAGAGAATATATGCATTAATTATTCAGGAAAATATTGCTAGTTAATACGGAATAAGGACAGAAATTGAGGGAAATTTCTAAGTCTGGAACTGCATAGAAATCGTCGACCAGAGAACAGATTTCGTCGACCTGAGATCAAAGATCGTCGAGCATAGAAATCATGTTCGTCGACCTGAGAAAGTTTGTTCGTCGACCTGAGAACCAAGTTCGTTGACCTGAGATCAGCTAACTGCTTTCTTTGAAAAGCTTCCCAATTCTGTGGTCCAAGTTCGTCGAGCGGATAATCTATCTTTGTCGACCTGAGTTCAGAGAAAGTATTCTGGACATAATGTGTTAAAGTTGAACTGCCAGAGTTTGTCGACCTAAGCTCGAATATCGTGGAGCTCAACTCAGAGAATTTACTTTGAGTTCGTCGAGCTGAGTTCGACGAATGGTGAACTCACTTCTTGAACTTGATTTTCTTCAAAGTCTTGAGTCTTCTGCAGTCTACTGTTGGTTGGTCCATGTATGCTTGAATCTAAGGACTTAAACTAAACTCTAGGACACAGACATGACCCTAGCTATACATGGTTGGTCAATCATCCTAGTTAGTGAACCTAGCCCAAATCCAACTAGGGGTCCAACAATCTCCCCCTATTTGGGTGAGGACACTAATACAAATGAAGTAAAGACATTAACAAAACAAAAAAAATATCTTGCAAAAAAAATTGAAATATGCAGCAGATATTTACATAGTAGCTTTGTGACAGTAAATAGAAATAAAGTTCAGACAAATAGAAACAAAATAAAATATTCTCATTTCTTCTTCTTTTGCTTTTTCTTTTGCTTGTCCTCTTTCTCTTGGTCAGAAGGCTGTGTAAACTTGATTTTCCTATTTGGATTAGCTGCTTGCCACTTGGATATTGTCATATCAACAGCTCCAATTATATTAAGGGAGATAGCTCTAGGCACAACAGCCTCTGGATGTAGGTTCATGTAAGCATCTATATTAAAGAATTTATTAGCTTTGTCATGCCTTTTTCATTATTCCTTTCTGTATTTAGACATAGTAGAATATTGTGATGGATCTATTCCTTCAAATTTAGCTTTATTTGTCATTAATAATCCAAGAAGTTCCTGGAACCTGGCCATTCTAGAAGTTGTCTCAGTTTCTGGATCCACAAATGGCATGGGTGGAGACTCTGGCCTTTTAGGACTGCCAGATTTTTGTGGTTCGGGAGCTTGTTGTTGTTGTTGATGATGTTGTTGTTATTGCTGTTGTTGAAGTTGTTGATGTTGTTGTCTTCTTGAAGAGTACCTCTGCTAGCTGTTTCATTGAGGTGTTGAGGATCTACCATGATGTCTATGATAGGTTTCAGCATATAAGGTAGACCTTTGAGAAGTGCTACCTGAAGCACCAGTAGCAGGTGGAGGAGGAGAACCTCTCCTATTTCTTTGAGGAGGAGAAGGAGAAGAGTACATCCTGCATTTCTTCCTAGCTTTCTGCTCATTTTTAGAAAGCCAAATCCATCCGGGCATCCCAGGATATGGTGTGATTTTCTATAAGACATAATAAGGTGTGTCATGTGTAGGATTTGGTTTTGGAGCAGCAACTGGAGGAGCCTTTCTTTTCTTTAAAACTTTCTTCTTGGCAGTAGGGCTATCATCAGAATCATCAATATCGTCGTCATCTTTTTCAGTAGAGTATCCCTGAGTATTATCACATAAGTCATCCAGAGCTTTCAAAAGATCTTTAGAAATCTTCTTTTCAGCCTGAGGCTGTACTGGAGGTTCTGGAGCTGGAGCAACTATTTCAGGAATATGTTCAGCAACTAATAATCTTTCTGCTTTTATATCTGCCATGATGATTTCATCTAAATCTGGCAGCGGACTGTCATTCATCTTATATGTTGGAGCTGAGATGGTTTTTGGCGAGAAAGTTTCCTTGGAAGGGGATACTGTTTGAGTCTCTGTAACTACAAAACTGTCCTTAAGTTGCTTAACAACTGTGGGACTTATTGGTGCAGTGTATGGTACAATGGACAAAGAATGCATATAAGAAGAGCTGTGAAGATTGTTTCCATAGACAAGATTGAATAAATATAATAAAGAATGCAGACTAACTGTGGGATTTATAATATAATCACCATCAGTTTCAATTTTAGCCATAACTGGCTCATCCATATCTGTATCTTAATCAATTAAATCTATTATATCAGTACGAGTGGCTGTTTCCTCTGATGAATCATCAGACATTATTTCATTTGTTGCTGCTTCTACTGCTGCAGCTTCTGCTGCTGCTATTGCTTCTGCTGCAATTGCTGCTTTTGTCACCACTGGAGCTTCTTCATCATGGAGCCTCTCCCCCTGACTGGTTTTATGGGGTCCTGAAGCCAGTCCCCCAGAATAAGGGAGAGGGGATAAAGTAGCAATTTTGGCAGAGAGAGTTTTGATGGAATAAGTAAGAGGATCTAGAGCATCATCTAGAAGTTTATAAAGGGTGGGAGAGATAAATGCTAGCAGATCTTTAGCAATGTCAGAGAAGTTAAGATAGAGGGATTCTGGAGTAGTGGAGGAGTAGGGATTGTGATGACCACAATTTGAACAGACAGAAAATGGACTGGACATATCTGTGTCTATGCAGTCAGGTACAGTAGATGGAAGGTCAGTTTGGATGAGTAGAGGGAAGGGGATAGAGGGAGTTGCAATTGTAGAAAGGGGAACTTTTGTTGTGGGGGAGGAGATGGGTTCCTGATGTGGAGATGGTGGAGGAAACAATAGATTGAAGGTGTGGGAGGAGATAAATGCATCAGGATTTGTGGCAGTTAAATAAGGTGGAAGTGGAAATTGAGGTGGAGTGTTGTGTAACGTCCCGAATCGCTCTAGGCCCCTAGTGTGTGTGTTTTGAGTCAGGAGGGTTGACTCGAGTCCTGATAAGTGCCGGGAATTGGACTGCACTTGTGGTGACATGGAGAAATCAGTGTAAAAAGACATGGGTAGCGACACGGGTAGCGACACGGGCGTGTCCCTACCCGTGTGCGTCGAGTTGAGCTCGACGAGCCGTGTCGAGATCGTCGAACTGTGTCGACACCAGGTGACACGGGTAGTGACACGGCCGTGTCCCTACCCGTGTGCGTCGAGATGATCTCGACGAAGCGTGTCGAGATCGTCGAGATGCGTCGAGATAGTCGAGCGGGGGACACGGGTAGTGACACGGGGGTGTCCCTACCCGTGTGCGTCGAGTTGAGCTCGATGAGAAGTGTCGAGATGCAACCCGAGAAGTACACGGCCAATGACACGGCCAGACACACGGTCGTGTCATGTGAACACGGGTCGGGACACGGGCGTGTCCCTACCCGTGTCAAACATTGAACCGACATGGAAACCGCCACGGCCGTTTCGCGGAAGCAGGACACGGGTACGGACACGGCCGTGTCCCTACCCTTGTCATATTTTGTTTATAAGGGGGAGATAAAACCCTAGCCGTTTTTCATTCTTATTTCCTTCCCCTATTTCCTGTGAGAGCTCCTGGTGAGAGGAAACTGCAGGAGCAAGTTCTATCGAAGGGGATCCGCCATCGCCGTGAAAGAGAAGATGCCGCCAAGGAGAACTACGCGATCCATGGCCAGAAATGGTGGTACCGCTGGAGCCAACGTGAGTTTCCTACCCTCTCCCTTGGTGCTAGATCTATAGTTATGTCTTAGGAGAGACATCGACTCAAGAGAGTCTTGATGGAGAGCAGAAGATTTCTAGGTTAGGCCATGTTAGAACTTGTGTTCTATACTTTAGATCTCTTCAACCCTTCCCCTTTTCTTCAATATGACGATGGGTGGATGGTCTCGTGAGGCGATTATGGCCTTTGAGGTTGAATAAGGGAGGAGAATATTTCTGGAAAATTTAGGAACGATCGCCTTGAGGAGGAAGACGAACTGATGCCGTTCATTTTCCTTTAAGATGCGCGCAGAATCTGTATTCTGCGCGCAGCAATCTTCTAGGCCATTTTCCCGATGGATATGTCCAGATCTGGGCTTTTGGCTAAACACAAACGTTTAAGCCCTTGGAAATACCTTTCCAACGAATGGTTGCACGACTTCTGGCGAAGTCGGTAGCCACGGGAAAGTCCAAACGAAAATGGTGTTCAACAAATCCCGTATGCAGAAACTGTGTTATGAACGCAGCAGACTTCAAGTCCGATTTCAGATGGGATAACGTCAAATATGGGTTGAGGTCTGAATACGAGAGTTGTAGACCTCGGAAATACCTTTCCATCGAGGGGTTACGCGACTTCACCGGATTCCTGTAGCCTCGGGAATCTCCGGTTGAAGTTGCTGTCCAGACTATTCCTGCACTTTAAAATCTGGGTTTATAACATTTGGATTTGGATTCGGAGAAACTAATATTACAGGTAACCCTGAGGCTTGGATAAACTCTTATGAATAATTAATTCAGTTGCATAAATGATGAAGATTATTAATCGGATTCCATGTGATCGAATTGTAAGATAGTATACTTGAATGATTTGACTTGTTAGAAGTTAGTAGATTCTTATACATGTGCATCTTGATATATTGTGTTGAAATCACCTGATATGACATATAGAAGGATAACTCATGGTCATGTGAATGTTGAATAGTGGATTGAATTTGTAGTCTAATACTTAGAGCGTCGCCTTCCTATGGGTAGTATTGTGTAAGTTTGTAAGTGCGGTGTTGACGCGCCACTTGTTTTGGTGTGCTGAGATAAGGAGTGAATGGATGGTTGGGCTGTGCCCTCGTGTTTACTTCCGAGGCCCCTTCCATGATATGTTGATGTGGAATTTGCATGTTGTTGAGTCGACACGCGGTGTCGTAATCCTGGGTTAAGGATAGTGTGGCAGGTCTACGGCTCGCCAGTCGTCACACCGACGGGAGTTGGCAGTTAGACTTGGTCGGTTTGGGCTGTGTCCTCGGTGTTCACGTCCCGAGGCCCCTCCGACCATGTGAACGGTTGGGCTGTGTCCTCATGCTTTCTTCTGAGGCCCCTTCCGGGTCACGCAAGGCCAGTTCGGGCTGTGTTCTTGGTGCACATCTACCCAAGACCCCGCTGGGCCATAGTACGCATGGGCTCCGCTATTGTGTTCTTAGCGTTGAGGCGTACGGAAGCCTAGGTGAAGTAGTGTGATACCCGCCTAGTAGTAGAAGTGCCCGTTCTACTGTCACCGCCTGGCCACGGCGGCTGATGCCTGAGAGGTTAGCTACCTGCTCGAAAAGTGGGAACTATAGTCTGTGTCGACATAGCAATTGCATGGGTGTGCATGGGTGAGTCATTGCATAGCATTCATAGCATTTCATAACATTGCACAACAAGATTCTCATCGTATAAGTTTGTATGGGCACTCTTATACGATGAGTTACTTTTATGTAACCCGATCCTTAACTTATAAGTTTGTATGGGCATTCTTATAAGTTAAGTTACTTTCCTGTTTTTACTTATACTTGCTAGTTTAGTGTAGCTCTTACATAAATGCTGATTATGATTCTGTTACTCTTACACTACTGCCACCTGCTTGTACTTCCTTTACTTGCATACTTGTTATATACTATACTCTTGTTCCTTTTCTCCGCCCGGTGCCGAGGAGTCGCCGGGGGAGCGGATGTGAAACCACTTAGTCGCTTCGACTAACGGTTGCTACGTCTTCCTTTTTAGGAGGTCACGCCGCAGGTAGAGCAGCCGCAGACTACGCAGCAGGACAGCCGGGCCAGGACGACAGGGCCTGAAGGGACGGTGCCATCGATACCGTCGGTTACCGATGTTAGTTCTATTGCTCTGTTGTAGCCCGTTTGGGCAATG
This sequence comes from Platanthera guangdongensis, assembly GCA_039583875.1. Taxonomy (NCBI): domain Eukaryota; kingdom Viridiplantae; phylum Streptophyta; class Magnoliopsida; order Asparagales; family Orchidaceae; genus Platanthera; species Platanthera guangdongensis. The sequence continues at coordinate 67,528,027 of CM077164.1, forward strand.
TTTAGCTGTACTCTGATATATGGTAGAAGCATGTTTTAGCTTCTATTTATTGATGTATTTGGACATTATAACTTAGTGTGAATTTGACTTCTGGTTGTTTAATTATTTGGTTGGGTTGGCATGTTATATTGATATTGTTGTAGCCGGCGGAATAGGCGTCTTGTGGTACAGGTTAGCCCGTGTGCTAATGCTACCGCAAGGCGGCTGTTCTGGGCATAAGACTCCCCCTTCGTGCCGTGTTTTGGGATCCGGGTAGGGGGAGTTTTACAATTGGTATCAGATTGCCACGATCCTCAACTAAGGAAGTCATTCAACAATGGTGCCACCCCCGTTTGATTAGTCGGTTTGTTTACAAACTGACTTAGCGGAAGCAGTGGTGTGCCCATATGTAATTCACATTGAGTTTGTCCAACTTTGACCTTAATTTTAGCCAACCTGACCACAAATTTGTCGTGTACGTGTAGGTTCCACTGTATGTTGAGCCGTTGGGGGGTACTCTTACCCCTCCCATACCCACTCAGTTCCAACAGTCTGAGTTGGGGCAAACACTCACCGCCATTCTTGATGCTTTTAAGGAACAGCAGGCTCCGGTGCAACAACAGGCCCCGAGCTCCAACTGGCTGAGCACCTTCCGGGCTCTCTCCCCTCCCGTCTACCTTGGGGCGGAGTCGGCTGTACGTACAGAGGAATGGCTAGAGACGATACATGAGTTGTTGGCTGGTATCCGTTGCCCGGCCAACATGGCATGACATTGGCAGTGTCCGTCTTGGACTTCCTGCGAAGAGGTGGTGGAAGTCCCTCATGGATCTACCTTCCAAGGCCGGATCTACACAGAGATAAGTTGGAGTGAATTCTCGGAGGTTCCTTGGAGCACTTTATCCCTACGTCGGCCCGAGATGAGCTTGAGCAGAGGTTCCTTCTATTAAAGCAGGGATCAAAGACGGTTACGGAATACCAGCGGGAATTCCAGCATCTCGCAAGGTTTGCGGATTCTTACGAGTTGGATGACAGAGGCTATGCCAAGCGCTTCTACAAGGGGCTGCGAGATCCCCTAAGACAGTCCCTTTTGTTTATAGCGGATGGTAGCTTGGCGGAGATCATTGATATGGCAAAAAGATTGGAGGCAGACCACATGGGGTGTAGTAAGGAGGCCCGCGGAGGACGTGATGGAAGCCGGCCCATGGAATAGAAGGAGGTGAGACTTCAGAGGAGGAAGGGACACCAAAGAGGTGGAGGGCGTGTCCACCGAAACTATAGGGTGGAGCATCCAGTTCCGCAGCCGCCTGCGTTGCCTCCACCCCCACAGCCTCAGCGATTTCAACAACCTGAAGGGCGTCGTGGTCTGGTGTGCTTCGAATGCAACCAGCCGGGCCACATCCGGCGTTTTTGCCCGCAGCTATATGGGAATGCCCCTCCTGCTCTCCCTCCTGCTCTCCCTCCTGCTCTCCGTCCTGCTCTCCCTCCAGCAGCTCCACGAGGGCGGGGATATATGCGTGGTCGAGGACGAGGACTGCCAAGAGGTAACCCAGGTCCTGCTAGGGATCAGGTGTACGCACTTGACATGGCACAGGAACGGAACCCCCAAGAGGTGATTGCAGGTATAATTTAATTAGTTTACATATTTGCATGGTCTAACTTGAATTGATTAGAACTTACTAGCTACTAGCAATAAGTTTTGGTTGTTGGTACTTAGGCAACGTGATTATTGGCGGGAAGACAGCCTATGCGCTGTTCGATACCGGTGCCTCACACTCATTTGTGTCCGAGGATTTCATAAAAGACGTGGAGGATGTACAGTACTTCACTGGCATAGCCCGACGTGTACGCCTTCCAGATGGCTCGGAGATGATCGTAACTGTCAAGTGCGAGTTTGAGTTATTTATTGATGGGAATGGCTTTGATACGCGGCCACGGTTCTTTTATGAGAATGCCGGAGTTTGAATCATTTGGGGCATGGTATGGTGGATTGG
>CM077164.1:67530496-67670347 GCA_039583875.1 Platanthera guangdongensis
ATTTCTTCTTCTTTTGATTTTTCTTTTGCTTGTCCTCTTTCTCTTGGTCAGAAGGCTGTGTAAACTTGATTTCCTATTTGGATTAGCTGCTTGCCACTTGGATATTGTCATATCAACAGCTCCAATTATATTAAGGGAGATAGCTCTAGGCACAGCAGCCTCTGGATGTAGGTTCATGTAAGCATCTATATTAAAGAATTTATTAGCTTTGTCATGCCTTTTTCATTATTCCTTTCTGTATTTAGACATAGTAGAATATTGTGATGGATCTATTCCTTCAAACTTAGCTTTATTTGTCATTGATAATCCAAGAAGTCCTGGAAACCTAGCCATTCTAGAAGTTGTCTCAGTTTCTGGATCCACAAATGGCATGGGTGGAGACTCTGGCTTTTTAGGACTGCCAGATTTTTGTGGTTCAGGAGCTTGTTGTTGTTGTTGATGATGTTTGTTGTTATTGCTGTTGTTGAAGTTGTTGATGTTGTGTCTTCTTGAAGAGTACCTCTGCTAGCTATTTCATTGAGGTGTTGAGGATCTACATGATGTCTATGATAGGTTTCAACATATAAGGTAGACCTTTGAGAAGTGCTACCTGAAGCACCAGTAGCAGGTGGAGGAGGAGAACCTATCCTATTTCTTTGAGGAGGAGAAGGAGAAGGTACATCTGCTTTTCCCTAGCTTTCTGCTCATTTTTAGAAAGCCAAATCCATCCGGGCATCCAGGATATGGTGTGATTTTCTATAAGAAATAATAAGGTGTGTCATGTGTAGGATTTGGTTGGGAGCAACAACTGGAGGAGCCTTTCTTTTCTTTAAAACTTTCTTCTTGGCAGTAGGGCTATCATCAGAATCATCAATATCATCGTCATCTTTATCTGTAGAGGATCCCTGAGTATTATCACATAAGTCATCCAGAGCTTTCAAAAGATCTTTAGAAATCTTCATTTCAGCCTGAGGCTGTACTGGAGGTTCTGGAGCAACTGTTTCAGGAATATGTTCAGCAACTAATAATCTTTCTGCTTCTATATCTGCCATGATGATTTCATCCAAATCTGGCAGCGGACTGTCATTCATCTTATATGTTGGAGCTGAGAAGGTTTTTGGCGAGAAAGTTTCCTTGGAAGGGGATACTGTTTGAGTCTCTGTAACTACAAAATTGTCCTTAAGTTGCTTAACAACTGTGGGACTTATTGGTGTAGTGTATGGTACAATGGACAAAGAATGCATATAAGAAGAGCTGTGAAGATTTTTTCCATAGACAAGATTGAATAAATATAATAAAGAATGCAGACTAACTGTGGGATTTATAATATAATCACCATCAGTTTCAATTTCAGCAATAACTGGCTCATCCATATCTGTATCTTAATCAATTAAATCTATTATATCAGTACGAGTGGCTGTTTCCTCTGATGAATCATCAGACATTATTTCATATGTTGCTGCTTCTACTGCTGCTGCTTCTGCTGCTGCTGTTGCTTCTGCTGCAGTTGCTGCTTTTGTCACCACTGGAGCTTCTTCATCATGGATCATCTCCCCCTGACTGGTTTTATGGGGTCCTGAAGCCAGTCCCCCAGAATAAGGGAGAGGGGATAAAGTAGCAATTTTGGCAGAGAGAGTTTTGATGGAATAAGTAAGAGGATCTAGAGCATCATCTAGAAGTTTATAAAGGGTGGGAGAGATAATGCTAGCAGATCTTTAGCAATGTCAGAGAAGTTAAGATAGAGGGATTCTGGAGTAGTGGAGGAGTAGGGATTGTGATGACCACAATTTGAACAGACAGAAAATGGACTGGACATATCTGTGTCTATGCAGTCAGGTACAGTAGATGGAAGGTCAGTTTGGATGAGTAGAGGGAAGGGGATAGAGGGAGTTGCAATTGTAGAAAGGGGAACTTTTGTTGTGGGGGAGGAGATGGGTTCCTGATGTGGAGATGGTGGAGGAAACAATAGATTGAAGGTGTGGGAGGAGATAAATGCGTCAGGATTTGTGGCAGTTAAATAAGGTGGAAGTGGAAATTGAGGTGGAGTGTTGTACTCAGGAGATAGAGCTGGAGTGGATGCTGGTGTGGGTTGATGTTGTTGGTGAGTTGGTGAGGTAGGAACTAGAAAGTGAACTGGTGATGGAGTTGTTGTGGGTAGATGAATTTGATGTTGTTGTTGTTGAGGTAGTGGAGGAGAAGGAATCGTGGAGGTGGAAGGAACTTCTTTTGGTGGTGTAGGAGTGGCTGTGATGGCCCTGGTACTCTCAGAAGATCTTGAGGAGGAATAAGCCTTGGAGAGCTTGGCGAGCTTCCTCTCCCATCTGCCAAAGAGGGCAGAGGTTAGCCTTTTAGAGGCATTTATGAACACTGTTGTGGTAACCAGATGTTCAGATGCCTTTTCTTGCAGAACGATCCCCAAGATCCTCCCAAAACAGACCTCTTTCTTGTTGTTCTTCTTTTTAACCAAGTCAAATAATAACATGGCCTAGTTTACTCCTTTCTTTTCAACCAAGGCACCCATCACCAATAACTAGTGCCTGGTGATGTAGTCATGTGCTGTGTGTTTGCCCAGTAGCACTTTCCCAACTACATCTGCTAAGAATTTATACTCAGTAGACAAGTTCTTCTTCAGCAGCTTGTTTGGGTTATCTCCATAATGCCCCATTTTAATCAACATATTATTATATTCCTCATTGTCCTTTTCTATGTAACGCCTCCACTCGTCACATGGAATATAACTGTGGGTCTGACCGGGGCCCCACGCTATATTTCACAGACAAGCGGCAGAATTACGTGTGGAAATCAAAATCTACTCGTATCATAACTCAAAACATTCTAATGCAGCGTTTTAAGTTAGATGACCTCAACAAAGCGAATGTCCACTAACATATATACTCCACATTTATATATCTATAACTAGTAATGTATATAACACACACACCCATGGCCTTATGGCCTTACAGATTTCTCTTTAGACAAATGTACAATTTCATACATCGACCGCAGGCCGGCCACGCATGAAATCCAATCACGCTTTGCACGACCTTCAAGGGCCTTTAGCAGCAAACCTTCATTCTGCTCAGTTTATTTCAATTCACCAGCACCTGCAATTTTTACATCCAACCAAAGAGCGACAAATAAAGTAACGGTCAGCATTCACTGACAAATTATAACGATCCTACCCCTTACCCGGGGCAGTGGTTCCTTCCATGTATGCATTTATAATGGTAACACCTAACAATCACAATATATTGCACTCAGGCACAACAAAATCACAAATGCCGGTCTCCACCAGACGTTTCGTGCACTCAGGGCACCTTACGTTGTGTCGGTCTCCGAGGCAACACCACCGATTAGAGAATTAATCAATTGTTGGTTGGCCGGTCCTAGTCAACCCAACCCGCTGATTGGTTGCATTCCGCCCACACCACTCAGAGGTGATAACATCACGACAAACTTGAGCATTAAGATCGACCCACCAATGTTGTGCAGCAAGTAGGGTCTGCTACGCGTCCTCACAAACATTGCCACTAATCGACCTCCCAAAACAACCAGGGTCAGTTTAGCCTTTCCCGTGCTCAATCCGTCAGTAGCGCACCACTAGACGCGGGTCGGCCTTCCCTCCTGATTAGCCACAGCTTTTCGCTCTTCCAAAGCAATTAGCGCTCACAGCGCTCGCACCACAAGGAGCTTATGTAAAGCATCCATCCATACAAAACAGCCAAAGGTACAAAGCATACACAGTTTTCAAATCCATGGAGTCTTCTCCGGTTTACCTATAATCATCATCAATCCAGACTAACCATCCAGATGGGCTTTACACATCATGCCTACGCCATACTCCACACTTCCGGCTCTAGATGTTGACTCAACCAAGGAATCACTTCCGATATCCACCTCTTGGTGGAGGATTCTATGCATATGCATAAAGAAAGGACTTTGATGTCCAAGAATGAGATCATTACCCTTGAAGATCGCTTCGGATCCATGAATTAGCCGGATGGAAATCACCGCCTCGGCTTTGTCTTCACGAATCCATTCTCAGATCTTGGCTCCGCACTCCGTAACTCCTCAAACAGCTGGTTTCCTCTTCCTCCTTTCCTTCTCATGCCCTCTCTCTCTCTCTTTCTCTCTCTTTGAGAATGAGAAGATGAAGAAGAAGAAGAAGAATGGAAAATGAGGAGATAAGTCCTCATTCTCGGCCTTTTATCCACAGGGAAGGAGCTTAGACCATTGAATCCAGGATAAGGAAATGAACGTCTCGGATTTTCCCAAAAATAGGCTGAACACGGCTTAACACGCCTATGTCACAGGCCGTGTCACTTAAGCGACAGGAGACCGACTCATATCCGAACAGTACACGGCCGTGTGATACGCCCGTGCACACCCTACACGCCCGTGTCATGCCTGACATGCCTGTGTAGAGTTGTTGTGTACCTCATACAGCACAAGACCATCTCACCCGAGTGGGACACTACCATGGGACACGCCCGTGTCCCATGATGTGTTCCCCAGGACATACCCGTGTCATCAGTACATGGATTCCTTACTGCAACCCGCAAAGTACACGCCCTGTGACATGCCCGTGTCACAGGCCGTGTACTCTTCACTCGACGATCATCGATCAAAATTCGTCGACAACACATCCAACGGCTCAACCCAAGCATGACACGCCCTGGGACACTCCCATGTCCCAGGCCGTGTCACTTATCCTAAAACCCAAAGTGGGCTTTGGGGTGTTACAATCCTCCTCTCCTTCAAAAAATTTCGTCCCGAAATTTGGCTCAACCACAACCAGCAACATAACCACTCTACATTGCACCATCAACAACCGAGCACTCAAATAAAGTGATCCTGGTGGGAGCTCAAAGGCCGTAACTTGTCTCGCCCCAAGGCATCACACAAACCCAACAACACATGCAGTACATACACACATACCGATTTCTACCATATGTCTTTATTGCATCACCAGAAAAAACAAAATGGATACCAACATAACATTATTTATTTTTACTGACATACACCAACATCCATGTACATCAACAAAGTCACATAATTCACTCGTTCATGCTTATTTTTGCTCTCCAGCATCATTTTGCAAATATTGATTCATAGCTTCTTAGAGTGCCAAATTAAACACACAAGGCTGAAAATCACCAATTGAACTTTGCGGCTCCTGCACTTCCAAATTATGCAGTCAAGGTTGCGTCCGGGATGCAGATGACTCGGCCACTGCTTTACCCTTCTCTTCATATGACGCACCTACCTTTTTCTCACCCCATGGAGCGTCCCTCCAACAATTGTTGGCTAGATGTCCTTGTCGGCCACATCGAAAACATGTACGTGTCTCCACACGTCCTTGTCCATAAGTTGCTCCCAAAGAAACTGTAGACGGAGTTGGTTCAGCAGGACTGAACTTTTTCTTATCTCGTCTCATCAACTCCGACTGTTCCGACTGCGGAACTTTGAATTCTGGCTTCTCCACCGCCAGACTCTTCTTCTCTTCTACCCGATTTAATTCCTTTTCCAGCTCCCGGGATGTATCTACCAATGCTTGAAAGCCTTTTTTTCACCTGAACTCGGGAGTGCCAACCTCAACTCGTCACGCAATCCCTCGTAAAAGCGATTCGTCTTTCGCGCATCCTCAGTGAAGGTAGACCCCGCATAGCGCCCCAGTCCTGGTAAACTCACACAGGTAAGTATCAATATCACGCTCACCCTGCACCAGATATAAAAACTCATTCTCCATGGCAATCCACTGCGACACTGGCGCATACTTTTCCAGAAATAACCGTGAGAATTCTTCGATCAATATTTCTTCCAATCCTCGCCCGGCCAAATGATGCACTTCCACTTCGTCCCACCAAAGCCGCGCATCAACTTCCAACAGAAACATGGCTAACGTCACCATTTCTGCCTCCGCAGTCCGGATTGCGACCAAGATTATTTTGACTCTTACAAACCAATATTCCGCTTGTATTGGGGAAGTCGCCCCACCAAACGTAGGTGGATGAAAATCCATAAACCGCTTTAACTGTTCATCCACTCCTTACTCTGCCACCACAACTTCAGTGCACCCTTGCCTTACACCAGGCCATACTGGCACCCCTGCAGGCCTTGCCTGCCCAGTGGGCTGTGCCTGTAACACTGCGAGCACTGTCTCAGTCACCACATGTGTATTCCCCGCCGAGGGAGGTGTAGGCGCTTCAACTGGTTGCCGCACTCTCATCCGAACGATGGGGCTCAGACTGCCCAGCACCACTCCTCGCCACCTATCAATGTACAAAACACCATTAATCATCCATTTCATAACGGTAATTATACATTGACTACACGCACACGCACCTTACGTGTATAGATTACATTCCTAGTGGACATTCGTGAGTTCACTTATGTTCTCCCTCCCAAAAATCTCAAACCTATCTCTGATACCACTTTGTAACGCCTCCACTCGTCACATGGAATATGATGGTGGGTCCGGCCGGGGCCCCACGCCATATTTCACAGACACGCGGCGGAATTACGTGTTGAAATCAAAATCTACTCGTATACTAACTCAAAACATTCTAGCGCAGCATTTTAAGTTAGATGAACTCAACACAGCGAATGTCCACTAATATATATACTCCACATTTATATATCTATAACCGGGAATGAATACAACACACACACCCATGGCCTTACAGATTTCTCTTTACACAAATGTACAATTTCATACATTCGGCACGCAGGCCGGCCACACATGAAATCCAAACACGCTTCGCACGACCTTCAAGGGCCTTTAAGGGCATACCTTCATTCTGCTAAGTTTATTTCAATTCACCAGCACCTGCAATTTTGACATTTACCCAAAGAGCGGCAAATAAAGTAACGGCCAGCATTCGCTGACCAATTATAATGACCCTACCCCTTACACGGGGCAGTGGTTCCTTCCCTGTATGCATTTGCAATGGTAACACCTAATAATCAAAACCAAGTGCGCTCAGGCACCACAAAATCACAAACGTCGGTGTCCACCAGTTGTTTCGTGCACTCAGGGCACCTTACGTTGTGCCAATCTCCGAGGCAACAGCAACGATTAGAGAATTAATCACTTGTTGGCTGGCCGGTCCTAGTCACCCCAACCCGCAGATTGGTTGCATTCCGCCCACACCACTCAAAGGTGATAACCTCATGGTAAACTTGAGCATTAAAATCGACCGACCAATGTGGTGTAGCAAGTAGGGCCTGCCATGCGTCCTCCCAAACATTGCCACTAATCGACCTCCCAAAACAACCAGGGTCAGGTTAGGCTTTCCCGTGCTCAATCCGTCAGTAGCGCACCACTAGACGTGGGTCGGCCTTCCCTCCTAATTAGCCGCAGCTTTTCGCTCTCCTAGAGCAATTAGCGCTCACACCACAAGGAGCTTACGCAAAGCATCCATCCATCATACATCCATACAAAACAGCCATACATACAAAGCATACACAGTTATCAAATCCATGGAGTCTTCTCCGGTTTACCCATAATCATCACCAATCCAGACTAACCGTCCAGATGGGCTTCACACAACTTGCCTACGTCGTACTCCACACTTTCGGCTCTAGATGAAGACTCAACGAAGGAATCACTTCCGATATCCACCTTTTGGTGGAGGATTCCATGTATATTCATAAAGAAAGAACTTCAATGCCCAAGAAGGAGATCATTACCCTTGAAGATCGCTTCGAAGCCATGAATTAACCAGATGGAAATCACAGCCTCGGCTTTGCCTTTACGAATCTGCTCTCGGATCTTTGCTCCTCACTCCTCAGCCCCTCTAGCAGCTGGTTTCCTCTTCCTCCTTTCCTTCCCTTGCCCTCTCTCTCTTTCTTTCTCTTTGAGAATGAGAAGAAGAAGAAGAATGTAAAATGAGGAGATAAGTCCTCATCCTCGGCCTTTTATCCACAGGGAAGGAGCTTAGACCATTGAATCTAAGATAAGGAAATGAACGGCTCGGATTTGAACAAAAATAGGCTGAACACGGCCTGACATGCCCTCTGACATGCCCGTGTCACAGGCCGTGTCACTTAAGCGGCAGGCAACTGACTTATATCTGACCAGTACACGGTCGTGTGACACGGCCGTGTCACAACCTACACGCTCGTGTCATGCCTGACATGCCCTTGTTGAGTAGCCGTGTATCTCATACAGCACATAACCAACTCACCCGAGCGGGACACGGCCATGGGACACGCTCGTGTCCGGTGTCATGTTCCCCAGGACACACCCGTGTCATCAGCACATAGATTCCTTACTACAACCCGCAAAGGACACGCCCTGTGATACGCCCGTGTCACAGGCCGTATACTCTGCACTCGACGATCGTCGACCAAAATTCGTCGACCACACACCCAACTGCTCAACCCAAGCATGACACGCCCTGGGACACGCCCATGTCCCAGGCTATGTCACTTAACCTGAAACGCAAAGTGGGCTTTGGGGTGTTACATTCTATCTCATCACCACCATTTAGTAGACCGAAAATATCGGTTAGTATAGTAGGGGAGAGGGAAACTTGATTATCAGAAATTGTTCCCATCATATTATCTTCTTCTGATGTTGTAGATGTATATACCCATTCTTTTATTTTAGTCATTGCAATCTTGATGCAGCGGGTCATGAAGTTTTGCAGATTCTGCTCTGCAAACAGTTCCAAAATTTCGACAATGATTGGGTCAGAATGTCGAATAGAATCGAAATCAATATCGAAGCCCATATCAAATTTTATTGCGGAAAGAGTGCTTGCTGGAATCTCCATGAGTTCACCTGCAAGAGAAAAACAAAGATCAAGTGCAAGGGAACTGAAAGCGCGGGACGTAGGTCGAAGAAAACCTAGATATAAGGTTTCCAAAATATGAACCGGCAGACTCCGTTCGATGAATAATAAAAATTATTCGATCTGAGGTGGACAAAATATTTTATAGTCAAAAGAGTTCGTCGATCTCAGTCAGAAGATGTGGAAACATTTTGTCGAGTTCAGTTCAACGAAAATTTTCTGAAGCAAATTCGTCGAACTATGGTCGACGAAAATAACTTCACTCACAGAGAGTTCATCGATCTCCGTTCGACGAATTTCCCTAGAACTTTTCCCTGTTCATCGATCTCCGTTCGACGGACTTTGAAAAATTCGTCGACCCTGGATAGGAATTAAATTAAGCCTTCTCCATTTATCATACCAAGCTGATTTATGAAGAATAGATGATTCCTCTCATCTAGAGGTTTGGTGAAAATATCTGCTCTTTGCAAATCAGTGTAGATATAGACAAGATTAATTTTATTTTTATCTACACACTCTCTAATGAAATGGTGCCTAATGTCTATATACTTAGTCCTACTGTGATGGACTGGAATTTGTGAAATGGAAATTGCACTTGTGTTGTCATATAGTAGAGTTGAATTATTTAACTTGAACCCATAGTCTAGAAGTTGGTTCTGAATCCATAGCATCTGGGAACAGCAACAACCAGCTTCTATATATTCTGCTTCAGCAGTTGAACTGGACACAAAAGACTACTTCTTGCTGAACCAAGAGACTAATCTCATACCGAGGAATTGGCATGTTCCTGAAGTACTTTTTCTGTCTTCTCTGCATCCACCAAAGTCAGCATCTGAGTATCCAGTTAACTCAAACTCTTACTCGGTGGGATACCAAAGTACTAGACTAGGATAACTTTTTATATATCTCAAAATCCTTTTTAAGAAAATTAGGTGAGATTCTTTAGGGTTCACTTGGAACCTAGCACAAAGATATATAACAAACATTATATCTGGTCTGCTTGTTGTAAGGTATACTAGGGAGCCAACAATGCCCCTATATAGTTTCTAATCAATAGGCTTCCCATGTTCATCAGAGTCAAGTACAGCATTAGTTACCATGGGTATTTTATTTGCTGAGGCATCAGCCATCCCAAACTTTTTGATAAGCTCCTTAGCGTACTTAGCCTGGGATATGAAGATGTCATCAGGTAGTTGCTTCATTTGGAGACCAAGGAAGTAGGACAGCTCACCCATGCTACTCATTTAAAACTTTGAATGCATGAGGTCAGAGAACCTCTTGCATAGTTTGGAATCTGTAGATCCAAATATAATATCATCTACATAAATTTGTACTAACAAAATTTGATCCTTATGGTGTCTAGTGAATAATGTTCTATCTACAATGCCCCTAGAGAATTTATGCTCTAAGAAGAAGCTAGCTAAGGTCTCATACTAAGCTCTTGGAGCTTGCTTTAAACCATAGAGAGATTTATGCAATTTAAAAACATATGAGTCATTGGTTGGAGAGATGAAACCTGGAGGTTGTTCAACATAAACCTCTTCCTTATTTTCTCCATTAAGAAAGGCACTCTTGACATCCATTTGATAGACTTTGAATTTCTTATATGCAACATATGCAAGGAAGATCATGATTCTTCCAACCTTGCAACAGGAGCAAAAGTCTGGTCATAGTCAATCCCTTCCTCTTGCCTATAACCTTGAGAAACAAGCATTACTTTATTCCTTATGATGATACCTTAGACATCTAGCTTTTTTCTATATACCCATTTAATTCTAATAACTAGGTAGTCTTTGGGTCTTGGAACTAAATCCCAAACTCTGCATTGATGAGTGTGATTATGATATGCTTTTTACTATCATAATTGTAATCATGTCTACTAATTTCTGCCTCCCTATGTAGCAATTTCACGATAATAGTTAAGAAATTGTTTTATCATGGATAGAAGAGAACATTTAGGAGTTCCTGCCATTTCTTGTATTAAGCTATCTACTTATTCTTCCATTTTTCTAATGCAGGTAATGCTAACCCATGGAACTAAAAGTCTTGGAGCAAACAGAGGAGTTCGCAGAGTCAACATCGCTGATGACAGGACAAGGATTGGGCATACATGGGTCTGTGTACCTACCCGTGTCCTAGGCAAGCTAGAATAGAAGAACTGGAAGCAGAAGACAGAGAACCACACGTGTTGGAACACGGCCGTGTGCCTACCCGTGTCAATTCGACCTCGACTGCTAACCAACCTGTGTCTGAAGAATGTGAAGAAATACACGACCGTGGCAGTACCCATGTTAACTGACACGGCCCACTACCAAACGCGCTTGATCATGTGGAACTTCCCATGAACCGTTAACATGGCCTGACATACGGCCGTGTTGGGACCCGTGTCCAATCCTGTTTGCAAGGGACTATAAAATACCTGCAGAAAAATTTAAGGAGTACTTTTTTGGATCATTCTCGTTGGGGGAGAACTTCTGGAGCTTGAAGTGGAGCATCCAAGAGTAGGAGGATTTGAAGGGTATTTGTGTATGCATTTAATATTCCATTGATCCCTTTTAATCTTTCCTTTCTCTTGGTTATTCAACTTTAATTATTTTTTTATTTTGCATGAACTTTAATTTGGAACAATTTGTTAATCATGTACTGTATTGTTTCCATCGAATTCGTGGTATTTTATTCGTATGTAGGCTTACAACAAAGAGTTCTATCCTCATTATGAATTCGTTATTTATTTTACATGAATTACAAATGTCTAGATTGAGAAATTGGATGTTTGTGGTGATAATTATATGTTCATATTTTGATGTTAATCTCTTTTTAATTCAAATTCCATGATCAAGAGATATGTCGTTTGAATAATTGGAATACGAATAAATGGATTCATGATATGTTAGAGATAGGATTTCATAAGTTTATGTAGTAAATAGGGTGTTTCATTTAATAAAAACTTGAGTGTTGTAAATTGTTCGAGAGAAAATTTACTAACTTGGTTTTAGATTTTGAATTGCTCAAGAGAGAATTCGATAGATGTTTACCCTTTACAATATAACGAATTTGATAGTTTTGTTATTTCATGATTACAAAGAATTGAGTTAATGAATGAGTATGTTTGTGTGATTGCTCATAAGCTTTTGTTTTTTTTATCATCTTGACTCCTCCATTGTTTATTTTTCCAAATAGTCATAGTTAAGTTAATTTAGAATAGGAATCAATTTTAATTATAAGTACGATAATAGAGTAAGGGTGAATACGAGTATTTTAAATGACCCTGTGGAATACGACATGAGATGTAGATTTCTCCTATACTATTATTGATAGGTGCACTTGCCTGAATGTTAATTCAATCTAGCTTATGCCCATCTACATAGTTTATACTAGAGTGTAGAATGAATCCGCATCAAGTTATTACTTGTTAGCAAACGAAAATCATCAAGTTTTGGCACCGTTGTCGGGGACTCGATTTCAATATTTTGAAAGCCTAAACTTTATTAATCTACCAATTTTTGTTTATTAATATATAATTGTAAATAAGTTTATGGAATAATTATATCGCTTAATCTCTGTTTTGTAGTCTGTTAGTCTATGTGCAGGGGCAGAAATTCTGGGCTAGCACCATTTCATCTGGACCCTGAGCGAATTATTCATAACACTAACCAAAGGGACATGGGAGTTAATACCACAGACATTTCAAACAGACTATTAGAAGAGGAGATAGTTAACCAAGGAGAGAATCATCCGGAAACTTTGGACACCATGGCCAATCCGAACGAGCAAACCATGTCTGACTTTGCTAGACCTAATCTCTGAGGAACCGGGTCAAGCTTAGTTAGACCACCAATAGTCACCAATAACTTCGAATTGAAACCTAGTGTCATACAAATGGTTCAACAGTATGCCCAGTATGATGGCCTGCAAGATGAAGATCCTAACACCCACTTGGCTGGATTCTTAGAGATTTGTGATACATTTAAGATCAATGGTGTTTCCAACGATGTCATTCAATTGAGATTGTTTCCATTCTCGTTAAGGCATAAGGAGAAGCAGTGGTTGAACTCACTACCTAGAGGGTCGATTACTACTTGGGATATGATGGTTGAGAAGTCTTTGATGAAGTATTTTCGCCGACAAAGACTGCGAAGCTAAGGAATGACATCTCTACATTTATGCAATTGGAATCTGAATCGTTGTACTATAAATGGGAACGATTCAAGGACCTTTTGAGGAGATGTCCCCACCACGCTCTACCTTCATGTCTTCAGATTCAGACATTCTACAATGGTCTCAATTCGGTCCACTAAACAGATGATTGATGCGGCTAGCGGAGCCACCTTGAAATATAAGACACCTGAAGCGGCTCAGCAGTTGATAGAAGATATGGTTATGAATAACTACCAATGGACTACCGTAAGACAAAAGCCTAGTAGGCCCGCAGGAAAATATGAAGTGGATGTTGTCACTGCCTTAGCAATTCAAGTGGAGAAGCTTCACCAAAAGATGGATAACCTTTCCTTAGCATCACCTTCCATGGCACCTCAACAATGGGACCCTTCATGTAGTGGAATGCCTACCAGTGAACCTTCAATACAAGAGCATGTTGACTATATGGGCAACAATATTAGACCTCCTTTCAACAAACAAACAACCCGTATAGTTTTACATATAATCTGGATGGAGGAACCACACTAACTTCTCTTGGGGAGGACAAGGAAACCAAGTAAAGCAACCCATGTTTGGAAAAAAACCACAACCGGAACCAAGGAAGCCTACATTGGAAGATGTGCTGACTAAGTTCATGCAATCTACCGATGTAGCATTCCGGAATCAAGAGGGCTCGATTCGGAATTTAGAGAATTAGATTGGACAGCTTCCAAGGATGGTATCAGAGAGACAATAAGGAACACTGCCAGGAAATACATAAACAAATCCAAGGGAGCATGCCAAAGCCATTCAATTGAGAAGTGGAAAAGAGTTACAAGACCCACGACCTACGAAGGAAGCGCCCCAAGTGGAGTCTAGCGGTAAAGGACCAAGCGAGATGAACGTGCAACCGATGGAGTATCAACCAAGCAGTGCCATACCAAACAAAGCTTAACAAGGAGCGCATGGACGCGCAGTATGGTAAATTTTTATCTATGTTTATGCAATTACATGTTAATTTATCTTTTTCTGAAATTATTCAAATGCCTAAGTATGATAAATTTCTTAAGGATTTGATTTCTAATAAAAAGAAAATAGAGTTATTATCTTTAGTAACACTTAGTGAAGAATGCTCTGCTATTTTGCAAAATAAATTATCGCAAAAACTTAAGGATCCCAGTTCATTTTCAATTCGATGTTTAATCGGTGATTTACAAGTAAATAAAGCTTTAGCGGATTTAGGAGCAAGTATAAATTTATTGCCTTACAAACTATATTTGAAACTAGGTCTAGGAGAACTTAGCCCAACTAGAATTAGTATTCAACTAGCAGATCGTTCGGTTAAGTATCCTAGAGGAATAGTGGAAGATGTATTGTTTAATGTAGATAAGTTTATATTTCCTGCTGATTTTGTTATTCTAGTTATGGATGAAAATATTAAAGTACAACTCATATTAGGTCGTCCATTTTTAGCTACATCTAGAGCGCTTATTGATGTTTTTGATGGTAAATTAGTCTTGCGAGTAGGGGAAGATGAAGTCACTTTTCAAATTGGCAATACTATGAAACAATCCTAAGATAATGGTGATTATTGTTATTTTTCTCATGATGTTGATAATGTTTTGACTTCTATGCATTCTAATGTTTATTATAGAGATCCTTTAGAAATTTACATCACTAATTTTTATCTAGAGGAAGAAAAAAATGAAGATATTGTTGAACATTTATTTTTTTCTAGATAATAGTATTTCAATGAGTAGAACGACTGAATATAGTTTGATTACTCAAGGAGATCATGAAGCTCTTAAGAATAATACATAGAATCCACCAATAGTAGAACTAAAAAAAATACTGGATCATTTGGAGTGTGCATTCTTACGAACTAATTCTTCTTGCCCAGTTATTATTTCCTCTAATCTTTCTAATACTAAAAAAAGCTAAATTAATAACTGTGTTAAAGGAATATAAAGGTGCAATAACATGGCAAATATCTGATATAAAGGGTATTAATCGTAGTTTTTGCACTCACAAAATCCTTTTGGAAGAGAACTATAAATCTTCTATTCAATCTCAACGTAGGCTAAATTGGAATATGAAAGAGGTAGTTAAGGCTTAAATTGTTAAGTTATTAGATGTTGGTATTATATACCCTATTTCGGATAGTTCATGTGTTAGTCTTGTCCAAGTCGTTCCTAAGAAGGGTGGTCTAACAGTGGTAGCTAACGATAAGAATGAGTTAATTCCTACGCAAATGGTAACAGGTTGGCGTGTCTGTATTGACTATAGGAAGTTAAACGATGCCACTCAGAAAGACCATTTCCCTCTTTCTTTCATTGACCAAATATTAGAACATTTGTCAGGACATTCTTACTATTGTTTTCTAGATGGACTTTCTGTATACTTCCAAATTCCTATAGAACCAGAAGACCAGGAGAAAACAACATTTACTTGCCCATTCGGTACATTTGCCATAGACGTATGCCTTTCGGGTTATGAAATGCACCCGCCATTTTTCAAAGGTGCATGCTAGCCATCTTCAACGAATATGTTGAAAATATCATGGAAGTGTTTATGGATGATTATTCTGTATTTGGTGATTCGTTTGATCTATGTTTGAATAACTTAGAGAAAGTTCTTAGGAGGTGTGAGGAGACAAACCTAGCGCTTAGTTGGGAAATGTATCATTTTATGGTACAAGAAGGGTTAGTACTTGACCATAAAATCTTAAGTCAAGGAATTCAAGTCGATAGAGCGAAAATAGAAATCATAAAAAAATTACCACCGCCAACTTCCGTTAAGGTAGTGAGAAGTTTCTTAGGACATGCGGGATTTTACTGCCGGTTTATTAAGGACTTCTCTAAAATGCATAAAACACTTACTAGGCCGTTAGAAAAAGACACACCTTTCATTTTTGAACAAGAGTGTCTACATGCCTTTGAGTATTTAAAAGAGAAGTTAATTAATTGTCCTATTATGATCGCACCTGATTTTACTCAGCCATTTGAGATCATTTGTGATGCTAGCAGTTTTGCGGTAGGGGCTATTTTAGGACAACGCCGAAACAAACACTTTCACCCTATATACTACGTTAGCAAAACACTTAATAATGCTCAGGAGAATTATACAACTACAGAAAAAGAACGTTTAGCAGTGGTTTTTGTCATTGATAAATTTAGATCCTATTTAACATTGTCCAAAGTGGTAGTATACACAGATCATTCTGCCCTTAGATATTTGCTTGCCAAAGCGGAAGCAAAGCCTCGTTTAATCCGTTGGGTTCTTCTATTGCAAGAATTTGATTTAGAAATTTGGGATAAACGAGGAGCGGAAAACTTAGCGGCAGACCATCTTTCACGTTTAGAAAATCCATTTCGATCAATGTTAGATGAATTTGAAATTTCTGATACATTTCCTGAGCAATCGCTATTTGCCGTATCTACAAATATACATCTTGATTATCCATAGTTTGAGGATTATGCAAACTATCTTGCGGTTAAGGTCCTACCAAAAGAATTTTCATATCAGCAGAAAGAGAAATTTTTCTCTGACTTGAAATATTACTTTTGGGAGGACCTACAAAAAGAAACTTTTCGGATATGTGCAGATTCCGTTATACGGAGGTGTGTATCAGCGGAGGAGGGTTGGAAAATTTTGGAGCAGTGTCATTCAGGCCCTGCTGGTGGTCACTATGGAGCAAATCGCTCGGCAAAAAAAGGTTCTTGATTCTGGGTTTTATTGGCCCCTTCTATTCAGGGATGCCCAAAGGTATGTCCTTTCATGTGATTCTTGTCAAAAAGCAGGCAATATTTCTAAATTACATGAAATACCACAAAAATTTATTCTTGAATGTGAAGTATTCGATGTGTGGGGGATTGATTTTATGGGACCATTTCCAGTTTCTTATGGGAATATATATATTTTAGTAGCTGTAGATTACGTATCGAAGTTGGTTGAAGCTCAAGCTTTGCCTACTAATGATGGTAGGGTAGTAATCCAATTTCTCAAATCCTTATTTGCACGATTTAGCACACCACGTGCACTTTTAACGATAGGGATTCACATTTTTGTAATTTGCAGCTAGATAAAGTATTGCAAAAATATGGAGTTACACATAGGATAGCCACTCCTCATCATCCACAAACTAGTGGTCAAGTTGAATTTTCCGATAGAGAGCTTAAGAGGATCCTAGAAAATCCTATAGAATGGAATAGAAAGCAATGGTCTAGAAAACTTAACAATTGTTTGTGGGCATATAGGACCGCCTTCAAAACACCTATAGGGACCACCCCTTTTAGATTTGTCTATGGTAAATCTTGTCACCTGCCTATAGAATTAGAACATATGTCGTATTGGGCAATACATTCTTTGAATTTTAATACTAGTTCTATAGGAGAGAAATGTAAACTTCAACTTAACGAGTTAGATGAGTGGAGAACCTTGGCCTATGAGACTCTCAGATTTATAAGGAGAAGGCTAAATTATTTCATGATCGTCACTTGCGCAAGCATAAGACATTTCAGAAAGGTGACCAAGTCCTCCTTTTCAATTCCCGTCTTCGTTTATTCCCAGGGAAGTTAAGGTCTAAAAAGTCCGGACCCTTTAAAGTCAAAGAAGTTTTTCCCTATAGCACCGTCGAACTTACTCATCCTGAGAAGGGCGATTTGAAGGTTAACGGACAATGACTAAAGCCTTATTATGATGACCTTCCTAAAGATTTCGCTCGTCAAGAGACCTGCCTCCATCTAGATTAGAACTATGTAAAATATAATAATATTCCTAAGCTATTAAATTTTTAGTATAAGTCTAATTAGATTTTTTTAAAAAAAAATTTGAAAAATTTGGCAGTTAGAAGAGGACACGGGTAACCACACGCCCGTGTGGGTTGCTGTGTCCTCAACTCTACCACAGACCCAGCCATGTCCTGTAAAATCTGGAGTAGGAAGGATTTATACTGAGAACCACATGGGGTGACACACACCCGTGTGTGTATCGGTGTCCTCCCTTGTGTCGACACTCGCGAATTTTTTCGACAAAAGTGGTCGACATTGAGGACACGCCATCCGACACGGCCATGTCGGGGGTCGTGTCCCCCTTGTGTCGACACTCGCGAATTTGGTCGACAAAAGTGGTCGATATTTAGGACACGCCATAGTACACGGTCGTGTACCATCCAACATGGGCGTGTCGGGGGACGTGTCTCCCTTGTATCGACACTCAAGTTTTTGGTCGACATAAGTGGTCGACAGAGGGGACACGCCATAGAACACGGGCGTGTCGAAGGCCGTGTCCCCCTCTAGTCGACCAAATGGACTCGACGATGGTCGAGTGAAGACACGGGTCATGACGCGGCCGTGTTGTTGACCGTGTCCACCTGACACGATACCGCCCGTGATTTTGACCACACGTCCCGAATGCACCCCGTGTTCTATGCAGGTTTAGATTCCCCAACACGGGTGCACACACGGCCGTGTGCACACCCATGTTCACATTCTTTAAATTATGGCCATGTCTTCTTCTTCTTTCCCCACTTCCTGTTTTCAGCATTTCTTACCAGCACCCATCACCTCCACGGCCTGAGCTCGAGTTGAAGGTTTTTCTCCAACTTCGCGGATCCACCTCCTCTACCCGCATTATCCTCCTAAAATATGTCATCTGGACGAGCACAAGGCATTCGCCGTCGTCGACCAGAGCTTCAGGCTCTATCCACTGAGCGGCGTGATGCTGTTGCGCCGTTGGTGTTCACAGATCCGACGCATGTCGCCCGCTTCAACCGCCTCCAATTGAAAAAATATCAAGATATCCACACGATAGACTGGAGCATGCTCGAAGAGATAAATTTGGGGGCGGGATGTTCGGGAGTTGATTTCTGTCACGGTTTGGGAGCAATTCTTTGCAATTGAGGAGTTAGGATATAGGGAACTCACATTAGAGTTCATGTCTTCTTTTTACTTTAATCTTCGGCCTAATATGAGGGGGTCATTTCCTTCCGTGTAGGGGGCTACTTTTATACACTTACGCTCCTCCAGTTCACCCAATATCTAGGGGTGTATGAGGATGAGTTCCATTTTAGTGCCGCCTACCCTGAACTCCATTTCGACCTCCCCTCTCGCGACCTTACTGGGAACATTTGGTCCCGGTTTTCTTTTGATGCTAGCCCCTACGAGGCCAAGAGATCTAAGGCCTCTAAATTGGTTTCTCCCGCCCTCCATTATATTCATCATTTACTGAGTCATACCTTGAGTGGCCAGGGCGAAAGCTCCAGTGTTGTTAGTCATCAAGACGTCCTATATCTTTATAGCATGTCATCTCGTTATCCCCTCCACCTCGGTTTCATGCTCGCCCAGTTCATTCTCCACCAGGCCTATAACTCACGAATAGGGACTATTTGCGTAGCGCCCTACGTAACCCGCCTGGTGAAGAACATGGGCATCTTCTCCTCCCTCCCCCCGATGGCTGTGGTCGCAAAGACCGTGCCGATTACGATGTCCAGTCTTCATTCCCTCCACCTCGTTGCTGCCCGTCATGGCCTGGGAGGCATTATTTATTCTCTAGCGAGGCGAGGGCCACATGTACAGGACGACAATGATGACGAGGTGGATTCGGATCTCGATGAGCCTCTGGTGCCTCCATCCCGCTCTACTTATGATCAGGGTGAGTCTTCTGCTGCTCCTCCTCCTCCTCGCTCGCAGTATTCGTGGGAGTTCCAGCATTTCTTCGACGCCGAGATCTCGCCGCGCCTACTGCGTCTCGAGGCATCGCAAATTCGGCTAGTGGTTATCCTCATTCAGATCCGGGACCACCTGGTGATTGCTCCTCGCGCTCCGGCAGCTCCTGTCCAGCCACACTTCCCTGATGACCAGATGAACCGGCCGCCCTACTTCTGATATGTCTATATGTATTATCGCATTTTTCTGTATTCATGTGTTGTAGTATTTACTTTTTATCAGTGTACGACAGATTAAAATATTTGTTTATATATGCTTTCGTGTCAGCTCCTGTTTCATTCCTGTGATCTTCTATTTTCATGATAACAATTTCTTTTTATTTATTGGTGGAATTCCTCCCGCTCTTCTTTATCTTGCAATGAGGACATTGCAAATTTTAAGTCTGGGGGTGGAATGGATACTCTTCAATTTTATAATTGTCATGATAGACATGGTTACAATTGATTTTAATTTTGCTATCATTATACTCATGTGTTATCCCCCCTTAAAGAAAACCAACAAAGTTGGATTTTGTTACACCTTTAAGCTTTCATTATTCATTCATTTGGGATTATAACTCTCTAATTTAACTTCGCACGCTGATTAAAATGAATTGATATAGACTCATAGAGTGTTCAACTTTGTTGATTCGTAATTAAGTATAAGAAATTCATTAGCTTAATTTTCTCTATATAATTTATTTTTAAGATTAACCCTCTATATCCTTAACTATCAATCACTCTCTTTTAGAAAATATAATCATCTATAATACAGTGAGTTGATGAGTGTAACAGTTTTATAATTTGGTACTAGGGAATCAAAATGAAAAAAAAACTACTCTCTATTGATGTCTAGAACTTACCCTCTAGCGAGCCTCAAAACGTTTGCATAGGTTAATTAGTAAGGGCAGAAATGACTTAGGCCTCCTTTTGGATAGCTTGATCCTTGCAATCCCAAAACATTAAACGTTATACCCTTGCACACCCAATTTGGACCTAATACTTATCCTTTTGACACTCTACTATTAAAATTTACCGAGGCCAAATCCTTATCTATTAGCACACCTATCATTGAGATCTTCATGGAATGAGTTTGTTCATAGTGATATGTGGCCTGAGTGAGTGTATACTTGCACCCATTCGGAATGATCCCTGCTATGAACCAAAAAAAGAAGACATAGTGATATGTGGCCTGAGTGTGTGTATACTTGCACCCATTCGGAATGATCCCTACTATGGCCCCTTGGTTATGAATATATATATATATATATATATATATATATATATATATATATATATATATATATATATATATATATATATATATATATATATATATAGTATCCTTCAGAAATGTGGGAAGTATACTAATTGCAAATCTGGGGGTGCTTTTATAACAATAATGTATGTTAAGGCATTTCCAAAATAGAAGGATCAATCGTGATTTAGGTGTGATATAAAAAAAAAGTAAAACTTCGAATTTAACTTTGATTACCCCACCTATAATCTTCTATCCTAAGCCAAAAAGGTTACACCACAAGTCCTAAAGATCTGATCTTACTATTTCTATCTAGTGTCGTGGAGAGGGTGTGAAGAGGTTAAGCTCATGACTACCAATATGGGTACTTATAAGTTTTGAAACACTAATGTGTATCTCATAGAGGTTGTTATATTCTCCTCACTTGCGTTATAAATGATTATACTTTTATTTCTAAGAAAGAGTGAAAGATAGTTAAAAGATATTTTGGAAGAATTTTAAGATAAATCTATACTTAGAAAAGTTCGCTAAACTATTTCCTATACGATTACATCATCAAAGATCTCTTTAAATTCATAGCAACCAGTATGCGGAGGCAAAATTATTTATTGGTAACCCAAGTGTTTCAATTAGTTTGCTTAGGGACAAGCAAACATCTAAGTCTGGGGGTATTTGATGAGTGCGATTATGATAGTCTTTTTACTATCATAATTGTAATCATGTTTACTACTTTCTGCCTCCCTATGTAGCAATTTCGCGATAATAGTTAAGAAATTGTTTTATCATGGATAGAAGAGCACATTTAGGAGTTCCTGCCATTTCTTGTGTTAAGCTATCTACTTATTCTTCCATTTTTCTAATGCAGGTAATGCCAACCCATGGAACTAAAAGTCTTGGAGCAAATAGAGGAGTTTGCGGTGTCAACATGGCTGTTGACAGGACAAGGATTGGGCATACACTGGTAGGCACACGCCCGTGTCCCTACCCGTATCCTAGGCAAGCTGGAATAGAAGAACTGGACGCAGAAGACAGAGCACCGCACGGGTTGGAACACGGCTGTGTGCCCACCCGTGTCAATTCGACCTCGACTGCTAACCAACCCGTGTTTGAAGAACGTGAAGAACTACACGGCCATGTCAGTACCCGTGTTAACTGACATAGCCCACTACCATTCGTGCCTGATCGTGTGGAACCACCCATGAACCGTTAACAAGACCTGACACACGGCTGTGTTGGGACCCGTGTCCGATCCTGTTTGCAAGGGACTATAAAATACCTGTAGAAAAATTTATGGAGTACTTTTTTGGATCATTTTCGTTGGGGGAGAACTTCTGGAACTTGAAGTGGAGCATCCAAGAGTAGGAGGATTTGAAGGGTATTTGTGTATGCATTTAATCTTCCATTGATCCCTTTTAATCTTTCCTTTCTCTTGGTTATTCAACTTTAATTATTATTTTTATTTCACATGAACTTTAATTTGGAACAATTTGTTAATCATGTACTGTATTGTTTCCATCGAATTCGTGGTATTTTACTCGTATGTAGGCTTACAAACAAAGAGTTCTATCCTCATTATGAATTGGTTATTTATTTTACATGAATTGCAAATGTTTAGATTGAGAAATTGGATGTTTGAGGTGATAATTATATGTTCATATTTTGATGTTACTATCTTTGTAATTCAAATTCCATGATCGAGAGATATGTCGTTTGAATAATTGGAATACGAATAAATGGATTCATGATATGTTAGAGATAGGATTTCATGAGTTTATGTAGTAAATAGGGTGTTTCATTTAATACAAACTTGAGTGTTGTAAATTGTTCGAGGGAAAATTTACTAACTTGGGTTTAGATTTTGAATTGCTCGAGAGAGAATTCGATAGATGTTTACCCTTTACAATATAACAAATTTGATAGTTTTGTTATTTCATGATTACATCAAATTGAGTTAATGAATGAGTATGTTTTGTGATTGCTCATAAGCTTTTGTTTTTTTATCATCTTGACTCCTAACTGCTCATAAGAATCGAGCTTTCCCAGGAGAGATTCATTGGAAATCTCATTCAGAGTTCTGGCCTCCTTGATTATCCGGATCTTGGAATACCATGAGCTTGAGAAGCACATTAGGATCTTGTCATTCATCTCTATGAGAGAGATGTCTTTGTACAGGGTTTTCAATTCACTGATAATGGAGCTTAATCTGTTGTACATGTCATTAACAGATTCAGCTTCATCCTTCTTGAAGTTCTCATATTGGGAGATGAGAGTTGATCTTCTATCTTTTCTCTCATCTGCTGAACCAACAACCATCTGGTTGAGAGAATCCCAGATTGCTTTTGTAGAGGTGCACTCAGCCACTTTTTGGAATATGTCATCTAACATAGTCTGAAGCAATATGCTCATGGCTTTTGCATCTGCAATCTTTGCTTTCTTCTCTGCATCTGTCCACTCGGGTGGTGGAACAGTAAGAGTGCTTAATGTTTTTGTAGATGTAGATGTTGTAGGTTGAGGAGGACCTATAAAAATAGAGTTGTAGATGTCCTCATCAATTGAATTCATATACAACCTTATTCTTACCTTCCTGATAGAAAATTTATTTAAATTATTGACTGGAGGTCTGGTGCTTGCATAATCCTTGTTCTGTGCCATGCTGTGAACTAAATAAACCTAAGTTCAGATCTAACACAGGATCTGTTGGTTCAAGGGTTAGCTTGTACTACCAAAGGAAACCCCTCTAATACCAATTGAAAGATGAGGTTAGACCTGATTTACTCTAGAGGGGGGAATAGAGTAATTAAAAATTTTTTGCTGTTTAAAATAATATCAGAGTAATACAAATAAGAGATAGCAAGATTAACAGGAAAGAGGTAATCTAAGCTAAACCAATCTAACACAACATACAGATATATCACAGCACAACTACCCTATCACAGCTATAACAAGAATAATAAGAAAAAGGGCAACCAGACAACACAAGAAGTTTTATAGTGGTTCCCCAACATGGGTACATCCACTCTTCTATCACCCTGGTAGGAATCTGA
The DNA here is from genome assembly GCA_039583875.1 of Platanthera guangdongensis. Taxonomy (NCBI): domain Eukaryota; kingdom Viridiplantae; phylum Streptophyta; class Magnoliopsida; order Asparagales; family Orchidaceae; genus Platanthera; species Platanthera guangdongensis. The sequence goes on from CM077164.1 coordinate 67,554,416, forward strand.
TGAGTTGTAAATATATGCATTTTTAGTACTTTATTTATATTGTTTTAGTTCTTATTCATAGTTTTTAGTTCTTTTTATTTATAAATATGTTTCTTTTTGTAAATATTTACCTAACTTAGCTTAATTTTGTTTTTCTGAAAATTTTCAGGAAAAAGTCAAAAAAATGACCTGACACACCCGTGTACTCTGGGTCACACTCGTGACCAGGCCGCGACACTTCATTTCCCGTGGAATCAGAAAACTTTGATGAAAAAAGTTTGACACGCCCGACGTCACGCCCGTGGCGAATGACACGCCCCGTGACCCTAGCCCGTGTCACGCGAGCTCGACGATTTGCACTCGACGTTCGTCGACCCACCTGACACACCCTTGTCAAGCGTCGACACGCCCGTGACTCCTCCACTTGGCCCGACAAGACCCGCGCCCGTGACTTTTGGTGCAACTCGCGCCGGATCTACCTCCCCGACACACCCAGAGTCATGCCCGTGACCTGGGGCGTGACATCCACGTATGAAGCCCGAAGTCAACTATGTCGTCAAATCGCCGGATCACATCACAAACAGTAGTGACACGCCCCGCCGACACGCCCGTGTCGGAGGGCGTGTACTTTGATTTTTTTCCTATAATAGCCCATTTATGTAAGGTCCAAGGGTTCACTTTTTTAAGCCAATTTAGTGTGTTTTTGTGGGCTGCCTTGTGGATTCAAGTGCTATGTAAAGAGATTTCTCCCCCCTTCCTTTCATGTTTGTTTTTTGCTTTAGCTTTTAGCTTTGTGATAGTTTGATTATGTTAATAAAAATGTTAGATTTTCTCTCTCTACATGGCATGAAAAATTCATACGGGTGGCTTATCTTTTTCTCCTTTTATCCCTTTGTATCTCTTTGTTTTTCTCTTTATTAAGTGTGTGTGTGTGAGTTTGTAAGTGATGTTTTTATTTCATCTTGTTTATTTTGTTATTGTGATAAAAGTTATAGTAACTTTCTTGCAAAACAAATGTAGTTAGGATAGTTTATTTTTTAATTTTTATCTTATTCATGTTTTAGGTTTTATGTCTTTCATTCTCATGAATTTGTAAAAGAGATTTTAAAAAGTGATTTTATTTCTTCTTTTTTTTTACTTAGTTTATTTTAGGATTGTAAAACCTTTTTGTTCTCCTAAACTTTATTTCCACTTTTTTTTATCATTTTTATTAACTCATAAGAATGGTGTTGAAACCGATTTCTCGGTCTCTGGTGGAGTTTGACCCTTGGGGATGGGGTGGTCTCGCGCCTACTTCACTCCTTCAAGAAAAACAACAAAGAAGACAAGGAGAAACCGACCCAAGGGTTCGGCGGGGAGGTCCCACCACAAACCCGGAAGATCTCAGAGCACTTCCCCTCCTTAGCCAGAAGCCGAGCTAAGGTACCCTCAGAAAGCACTTGAAAACTGGAGCAGGAAGGCACAGGAAGCATGCATTCTGGAGTACCCCCTGGGTCTTATTTATAGTTTTTAGAATCTGGACTGCCAATAACCAAAAGAATTGACCTGAAATTACCAGAAAACCCTTGGTTGGGTCTGCCAACAGCCAAACTCCGCTGTTTTGAAGGGCTATGGGCAGACCAGCGGGGGCAAAACGGTAAAAAGTATCTCATTCATCCAGCCGAGCTGGGGAGCTTTGACCACCTCGGCAGGTCCTGCTCGCCTACTGTTGCCGAGTTCCACTGCCAGGGTGCGAGCTGGGGCTAGCTCGGCGTTTGCCGAGCACATGGTCGGCGAATTCCAATCTCCGGTCGACGGTCGACGGTCGCTGATCTCTAGTCGACGAATGCCGAGCTCGGGCTAGGATTCCATGCTGCCGAGCTCGCCTACTGTCTCCAGCCCGATCTGTCAGGTTACTCACAGCCTTGCTCGTTGAACACGGGGTTGTACACAATCCCCGCTCTTTTCGATCTTGTCAAAGCTCGGAAAGAAACATCCAACCCCAAGTGTGGGGCGAGCTCGGGTTGGCGAGCTGGAGGGAATCTTCGGGTGGGGTCCACCTGCGGCTATATATATGTGCACCTGCCCACCTGCCTGACTCTTGCCATTCCCTTTACTCTAACCCTGCCAAGATGCCTCTTCCTAAAGAGATCCAAGAGAGCATAGACCGAGCTCGCCAAGCCTCCGCAGGTCGCGTAGCCGCCTTGACGGCGGTCAATGCCAAAGCTCCTCAAGTTGATTCTGCCGAGCCCGGCTCCAAGAGGTCAAAGCCATTCCCTCAGGCGGCTGAGCCCATTTACCACGACCTGAGGGCCACCCTGGCTCGCTAGACCGGCTCTTCCACCCGAACAAGTTCTTGAGAAGGATAGAGAGGTTGTCGTTGTCGGCGACGACCCGGACGGTCAACCAGATGGCGGGGGCGTCGAGCCACGAGAGCCCACACCGCGAGACGAGACGACTTTCGCGGACTCACTGTTCATGGCACCGGACAACCGTCACCAGGATCCGCCTCTTCTCTTTGGGATCCTACCTGTGAGCTCGCAGAGGCCGAACTCGCCAGTGCGCGCCTCCCCTCCCCGCCAAACTATCGTGGCCGCAGGGGCGGGTCTGGGAACCATCCCCACCCCGGGGTTCGAGCTCCTCTCGTCGGGGAATCGCGGCCCAGGTCGCTGGAAGGATCCCCACATCTCCTTTGAACTGTCGAGCTCGTCTGGTCAGTCTTGCTTGACTTCTTGTCCCATGAGTTTTTTCTGCTTTTTTCATCTTGCTGACATTTGTCTTCACAGCTCTTCTCAGCCAATCCGCCGCCGAGGAATCCTCGCGGGCAGCCCACTACTCTCCCCTCCCTTCCCCAAGCTCGCTAGACTCTTACCTGGGTCCTGAGGTGGATCAAGGCGAGCTGACGAGGAGGGAGGTCAAACTCCTCAAGAAGCTGGTGTGCGAGCTGCGCGAGGTGCAGGGGGACAACGAGACGCTCCAACGCGACTACGCGCATCTCGCCGACGAGGTGCGAAGCGGCCAGGCTGGCGAGCTGATGTCCCCCTCCCGGCTCTTGGACAAGATAGATGATGGCCTCTCGGTGGCGCAGAGGAACTCGGGAAGGATCCGCGAGCTGCTTCGCGCGCGGCAGTCTGGGGGGCGGGGGTCGTGAGGCCGGGGTAGGTAAGTGGGCGGCTCCTTTGCTGAGCCGACCGGTACTCGCATCCCGATGCTCTCCCTGCTCGTGCACCCTGCTTTCATTCCTGAACTTTGTTTATGTAATAAGAAGCTATTTTAGAATATTCTTGGATATGTTATTCAAATAATGTACTGCAATGTTTGACTTATCTTTGGTTGGGATATGCCGGAAGTCGGCGAGCTGGGGTGGCGAGCTGGGGTGGCGACTTGAGCCGATTGGACGGCCTGCCCCAGATTTCGTTTCCTATAAATAGCCCCCCCCCCCCCCCCTCACCTACCCCCGTGCTGCGCCTTTATTGCTTTTTTCCCCTTCCCCTGTGCTTCTTTCTCTTCCTGCTCGCGCTTAGCTCATTCCTCCGCGATCATGGGCAAGACCAATCCAGATGCCGACTGCCGCTCCAAGTGCGCGCAGCACTTCACGGATTATTGCTTTTTCGATGGGCACACCAGCGAGGCGGAGCTCGTGGAGTTCAAGGCCGCGTATGTGCCGTCTGGTTTCGAGGCGCGCGGGATGGGGGAGGGGGAGGCCAACAACACGTTCTACGAGGACGAACTCGCCTTCCCCATCTCGCATTTCGAGGTGGGGTTGTGCCTCCCCCTCTGGCCGGAGATCCGACAAATCTAGAAATACTACGGTGCAGTTCCCGCCCAGCTGAACTCCAACGCCGTCGCAATGATGGTGGCGTTAGCGAGCTATCTCCGGCGGGAGAAGATCGAGTTCAACCTGACAGTGTTCAGGAAGCTGGTCTCCTACAAGGCGACGTCGGATGGGATCGCCTACTTCGACGGCTCGCTGATCAAGGTTCGCGAGATCGCGAACAAGCATCACACCTGGATGACCAAGATCACCTTCATCATGGGCGATCTCGGCAACATCCCCTACTCGCCCCAGCAAAAAGGCGAGGAGGTCTACCGCCCCCCCCCCCTGCCGTGTCCGGCAACGACGCCGAGCTCCACAAGTACTTCCTCCATAAAGTCTTTGAGGTCACCTTCCTGCGGAGGGGCCTCGACGCGCTTCCCCCTATTCTGCCCGGCGAAGGTACTGTTCTCTCCTCATCTTGCCGAGCTCGCCAGATCGCCGAGCTCGCCCGATCGCCGAGCTCGCCATATTGTTGCTGAACCAATTCTAATTTTTCTCAAGTATTTTCCTTGCATGGGAGAGGATTATTGCTGCAAAACCGTCGTTTGCGGATCCGGGGTCGCACTCGGACCCCTTTGCCCGCGAGAAGGTGGCAGTGGAGGCCTATCGAGATGAGGCGGCCCTCTCTCAACCCTCTTCCAGCAAGAGGCGACCTGAGGATGCGCGGTCGAACCCGACACACTGCCAGCGACCTCTAAAGAAGATGCGGAGGGCCCTGTTGGCTCCGCGGGGGCAGCAACAACAACATCAACGGCCCAGCCCCAAATACATCAGCTCGTCGGAGACCCCTCCCGACGCGTCGCCGGAGAGCCCGCTGAAGGAGATTACCAGCAAGGGAAGGAAAAGTGGCGAAGGCCCCTCCTCCACGGCAGCGATCTCCCCTCCTCCGTCAGCGAAGAGGGCGGCCCGCGAGCGCACGGAGCCGAAGCAACACCCCCTCTTCAACTTCGGCGGGCGCTGGAAGGACTCGGCGGGCGAACCCATGCTGCAGTGGGATGAGCTCACTCATCGAGTCTCCATCTCCACCCTGCACCCCTCCTGGCATGACCGCGAGGCTACCACCGGCCATGCTTATGCCCTCAGCTTCGGCCTTTATGGCCGCGAGGATGCCGAGGCCTACAAGCACATGACCCTCCAGCAGTTCGGCCACGAGGGACTGCAGGCCCATCTCCGGACCCTGGAGCTCCACCATATGCTGGCGCGCCGCAGCTTTACCCTCAGCCACCAACTCCAAAAGGCTGATCAGGCTCGCGACATCGCCAAGGATAAGGTCGCTGACCAGGCGAGGAAGCTTGGCATAGCGGAGGGTGTAACATCCGCTATCCGTCACATAGCATAAAGCAGTAGGTCCGGCCGGGGCCCGACGCCGTATGCCACAGACAGACCGGGTGGTTACTTATGGAAACCATCCAACCAATCTCAACGTCCTACACAGAGCATTCTAGCGGAAGCAGTTTATAAAAGTTGTAAACAAGAACCCAGCATCAAAGCACGAATGTCCACTAATACAAAATAGGAATGTTATACAAAATACCCAAAACAAGCCTTAAGGCCTTACAAAATGTTTCACTTGAATATTACATGTTTTACAAACCACGGCACGCAGGCCGGTCATACATGAATAAAACAGTAAACACTTCCATTTGGGCCTTCGAGGGCCGGCTTCGCAAAAAGGGCTTTAGCCCGCTATTGATCGCTTGGTCCAGCTGCACCTGCAAGCAACAAACCACCGCACGGTGGCAAAACAAGGCAACGGTCAGCAATGCTGACCAAATTATAACGATCCCGCCCCCAACTCGGGGTGGCGATGCTCCTTCCCTGCATTTCTTTAGCATAAGCGAGCAATTTAATATCAATAGCCAATTCATCACAGACGTTGGCTCGCACGGCCACACGCCCTGTGCTCTCAGGGCACATTCTCGGTGAACCAGTCGATGTCACGTCAATTAAAGCCATTGACATTCCGGACTCACCACCGCCACTTGGACGGCCAAACCTATGAGCAATTTGTCTTCCTGGCCTGGGTCACGACAATTTAAGCCATTGACCGCCGAAGACCCTACTCTATGCCAACGGTAAGTGTTACGTGCCTTTAGGTCTCTTTAACCGAACGACATAGAACGGGTACGGTTCCATCTAACACGTGCTCACATCGCAATGACAATTTAAGCCATTTGCGCGGGTCAAACTTCCGCCGAGTCCCATTTCCATCACAAGTCACATAACTCAGTTATGTTCAAGTTGGCTCTCAAGCCACCAAGTTGGCAAGATCTCGTATCAGCCCAGTTTTCCGGGTGCACCTTTGGGTTAGTCCCCAAGGCTCCCTGCTGCAATCTACCGCGTAGAAAACCCGAAAAACAACCAATAGCACGGAGTCTTCTCCGGCATTATGCAATGCAACATCACTGATCCAGACCAACAAGTCCGGATAGGCTTCACAGATCATGCCTATGTCCGTTCTCGCTTACGGACTCTAAAAAACGGGGACTTCACATATCTACCCGAAGGAACGCCTCCAACTTTTCGCAAACTCGCGAGAGCGGGCTTCCTATGCAAAGAAAGAGAGCTACTCATGCTCAAGATGAGGATCATTACCCTTGCGTTCCTCTTTGGGGCCATGGAAAAGTAATCGGATGAAAACCACCGCACTAGCGTTGCCTCCGTGGATCCGGAGTCGGCTCGCGATTCGGAGCTCCGAAGCTCCTCCAATGGCGGGATCTAGCTCCTTCTTCCTCCCTTGGCTCTCCTCTCTCTCTAAGGCTTTAGAAAGAGAACACTTAAGAAAAAGTAAGGGTTTTGAATGCCCAAACCCGGGTATATCCCTCAAGGAACAACCCCCAGCCGTTGGATCTCAAAATAAGGAAACGAACGGCTTTGATTCGGGGCTGAAATGCCCAATCTGGACCGAACACGGCCTGGCACACGCCCGTGTCCAGGGCCGTGTGCCTCATTCGCCGTCAAAATCGAATCTCCTGGAACCTCACACGGGTATCGAACACGCCCGTGTTCGAGCTGACACGCCCGTGTTCCACGTAACACGGCCGTGTGGCCGGCCGTGTACCCCATGATTTTTCCCCAAAATCAACCCGAGCACTGCACGGGTTCTAGGACATGCCCGTGTCCTTACCCGTGTCACCTTGACACGCCTGGACCCCAGGCCGTGTACACGGTCTCGACATTTCGTCGAGCGAAAATCGTCGATCTGATGACACGGCCTTGGACACGCCCGTGTCCTAGGCCGTGTGCCTTGTCTCGACGAATCATCGAGTAAAGCTCGTCGACTCCCCGGGACGATCGTCGAGACACGTCGACACGCCCTGCGACACGCCCGTGTCGCAGGCCGTGTGCCTTGTCTCGACGCATCGTCGAGCGAATCTCATCGACTCCGCGACTAAGTGTCGACACGGGTTCGACACGCCCTGCGACATACCCGTGTCGCAGGCCGTGTGCCCAGTCTCAACGAATCGTCCAGAGAATCTCGACGACTTCGCGGCTAAGTGTCGACACGGGTCGACACGAACTGGGACACGCCCGTATCCCAGGCCGTGTGCCTGCTGCCAGAACCCAAACTGGCCCAAAACGTCCCCCCTTCGCTCCTTTGAGTTTCTGGGCGTTACAACTCTCCCCCTCTTAAAAGAATTTCGCCCACGAAATTACATAAAGGAAAGAAATGTACAAAACCAAAATTTGTACCTGAGCGGAACAACTCCGGATACTCGTCAAGCATAGTCTGCTCTCTCTCCCAAGAGAGCTCCTCACGACCGCAATTGTCCCACCGGACCTTGACCATCTTGATCTCTTTATTACGTAGCCGCTTGACCTCCGAGTCCTCAATCCGCACGGGCTTGACCTTTGTCGTTAGCCCACTATCCACCGGCACTTGATCGACCGCGGTCACTTGAGTAGGCTCTTGCACCGCCTTCCGAAGCACCAAAATGTGGAATACATCGTGTAAACCACTAAGCTCCACTGAAAGCTTCAACCTATAGGGCGCTTCACCAACTCGCTCCAGAACCTCAAATGGTCCAAGGTATCTTGGGCTTAGCTTTTTCAATCGCCGCACCCGCGAGACACCCTTGAACGGCTTGAGATTTAAGTATACATAATCGCCCACAGCGAACTCCACGTTCCTGTGCTTGGCATTATAGTACTTTGCTTGCCGGTCCTGAGCGATAAGCAACCTCTCCCGAATGGTTCTCACCAAAGAAGTAGCATCATCCACTTCCGATCGCTTATACAACTTTGACTCACCCGTTTCTAACCAAGACAACGGCGTGCGACATCTTCTACCGTATAGGGCCTCGAAAGGCGCCATCTGAATACTCGCTTGGTAGCTGTTGTTGTAGGCGAACTCCACCAAATAAAGATGGTCTTCCCATTGCTTTCCAAAATCAGAGACACACATGCGAAGCATGTCTTCCATGGTTCTATTGACCCTCTCGGTCTACCCATCCGTTTGCGGATGGAAGGCTGTGCTGAATTTCAGCTTTGTTCCCAACATTTGCTGCACAAGCATCCAATCATTGGACGTGAACCGCCCATCTCGGTACCTCACGATGCTGCGGGGCACACCATGAAGCCGTACTATGTTATCCACATAAAGCTTTGCCAACTTCTCCACCGGATCATCCTTCCTATGCGGAATAAAATGCGACACCTTCGTTAATCGATCAACAACTACCCAAATGGCGTCGTTCCCCTTTTGCGACCTTGGTAAACCGTGCACAAAGTCCATAGAGATGTCGTCGAATTTCCACTCCGGAATAGGCAAGGACTTAAGAAATCCTCCCGGCTTTTGGCACTCCGCCTTTACTAAGGCGCAAGTTTGGCACTTCGCTACGTATAGAGCCACATCCTTTTTCAAACCCGGCCACCAAAACAGTTTCTTCATATCACGGTACATCTTCGTGCTCCCCGGGTGAATCGAGTACTTGGTATGGTGTGCCTCGTACAACAACTCCACCCGCAAATTGCCCACACTTGGGACGCACAAACGACCGCCTTTCCAAAGCAACCCGTCCTCCACGACGAATTAGGAATTTGACCGATCCAGAGCCTCTACCATGAACTGCTTCATATGGGCATCCATATCCAAAGCCTGCCGAATATGATTAGCCAGGTCATATTGGATTTCAGTCCAATTCAGAACTGCTTCAGCACCTGATTGTCTGTCCACACAGACAATCTCCAACGCCTCCAACTCTCGCACCAACCTCTCATCGTGCACCGATAGCCAATTGGCTTGAGCTGGGGCTCGGCGACTCAACGCGTCCGCAACCGCATTCCCTTTGCCAGGCACGTAATGGATCTTGAACGTATAGTCCCCCAGGAACTTCATCCTTCTACGCTGCCGCATATTCAGATCTTTCTGATCAATAAGATACTTCAGGCTCTTGTGATCGGTGTAGATATCAATCTTCACACCGTACAAGTAGTGCCTCCACAGCTTCAAAGCAAAAATCACGGCCGCTAACTCCAAGTCATGGACCGGATAATTCCTCTCGTGCACTTTTAGATGTCTCGAGCCATAAGCTGTCACGCTTCCGTGCTGCAGTAGCACGCAACCCAAACCGCTGCCTGAAGCATCGCTATATATCTCATAGCCTTCGGTCCCAACCAGCGAACTCAGCACAGGCGCTGTGGTCAACCGACACTTCAACTCCTCAAAAGCTCGTGCGCACTCCGACGTCCAAACGAACTTATGCTCCTTCCTCGTCAATGTAGTGAGAGGTAACGCTATCCGCGAGAAGTTCTCTACGAAGCGCCTATAATAGCCGGCAAGCCCCAGAAAACTCCGGACTTTCGCTACAGTAGCGAGCTCAGGCCACTCCCGTATCGCAACAATCTTCGCCGGATCCACAGCAATACCCTCTCCACTTACTATATGCCCGAGGAACGCCACTGAGGATAGCCAAAACTCGCACTTCGAGAACTTGACATACAACTGATTTTTCCTTAGCGTTTCCAACACCAAATGAAGATGCTTGAAGTGATCTTCCTCACTTTGCGAGTACACAAAAATATCGTCGATGAAGACGATCACGAAATGGTCCAAGTACTCCCTGAAGGTCCTGTTCATCAAATCCATGAACACTGACGGCACATTAGTCAGCCCAAACGACATGACCGTAAACTCATAATGCCCGTATCTCGTACTAAACGCTGTCTTCGGGATATCACTCTCCCTTATTCGCAGCTGATAGTAACCAGCCTTGAGATCTAACTTTGAGTACACCGTCGACCCGACTAACTGATCAAAAAGATCATCAATCCGGTGGATCGGGTACTTGTTCTTCTCTGTCAGCTTGTTTAGCTCCCGATAATCAATACATAGCCTCAAGCTTCCGTCCTTCTTCTTAACAAAGAGGACCGGTGCGCTCCAAGGCGAAGAACTCGGGCGCACATTGTTGAAATTTGTGAAGTGGATGTGGGTGACGGGACAGGCCGGGCGGCCTGGGGCGGACAGCTTTGGCAGACTAAGCGGACTGGGCGGACTGAGATCTACGGCCTGGTGGAAGGTCTAGTGGAAAGCCAGTTGTTCTTCTGAGCTGTTTGCACGGGTTGAGTCCGCGGACTATGCGGCCTGGTTTCTGCGGATAGGGTGTTTGCTGATTGGCTTTGCCAAGGAGCGGCCTGAGCGGATAAAGGCTTGCGGTCTGGTGCATTGCTCAGTGGCCGCGTGTGCAAGTTTGTGCTGATAGGCGGCTCGTGTCCGCGGGTAGCTTGCGGACTGGAGTGTCCGCGGTGTGGGTTGTTGCGGACTGGGCTTGGAGCTTGGCTGAGGCCTTGTCGAGCTCTGGTGGCACAGCAGGCGATTTGTTGTGGAGGTCGTTTGGCGGACTGAGTTTGGAGTCTGGGGTTGGCTGCTGTTTTGGACAGAAGTGCGAGGAGCTCGCGGACTGATGGTGGTCTGTGCTAGGGTGTTTGGCGGATGGGAATTTGAGTCCGCCATGCTCGCATTGTCCCTTGATGGTTTTGGACTTGGTCACACTTTGTGCCAAGGCCATGGTGTCCGCGGTATTCGCCAAGTCCGCTGTGACCGAGCGGACTGTTGCTGTCTTCCTTTGGTCGTGGACTTGTGGCGGATTGAGGTGTGAGTCTTGCGGACTGCCTCGGGTTGGTGCGGACTGCCATTGAAGGGGGTTGCTGTCTTGCAGTGGTTGGAGCTTTGCGGGCTGATGCCTTGTCCGCATAGCTTGGGCGGACTGGAGAGGGTTCGCCAATGGTTGCCTTGCTCCTTGCGGTTTTCCTTGGTATCCGGCTAAGTCCATGCGGACTCGGCGGACGGTGTTTTTTTGCTATCGCGCGGGCTGGGGTGGTGACACTATCTCTAGGGCGGTGACCACACTCCTCACCTCACCTATAAATAGGATGCCCCTGGCACATCTACAGTAACTTGAGTTAACAGTAAGTTGGGGTGTGCAAGGAGCTGCGGTCTGAGTTTTCCAGTCCGCGCGGATTGTTTCAGGCTGACGGTTTGATGTGTGCATGTCGCGCGGATAGCTTCAAGGAGCCAGGAGTTTGGCTGTGACTTCGGTCAAGTGCTTGGAAGTGTGCGGTCTCTGCGGACTCAGCAGGAGGTCGCTCTGCGGCTTGTCAATTCTGTTTCATCTTTGCCAGCTTCAATAACCTGTCCGCCGGCTTCAGGCGGGTAGGGGTGTTCCTCAGTTCAAGTTCAGCAGGAGGCGAATAACGGTGTGTCTGCGCGGCCTCGCGGCTTCGGCGGACTCCGTGTCTATTCGGCGGATTGCAGCATAGCTTGGGCGTGCTCAGCGGACTCGGCGACCTCGGCGACCTCGCGGTCTCGGCGGACTCGGGTGCTGTCCGCCCGGCTTGTTTTTTGGTGCTTCTGTTTTCAGCTGTTATACTAGCGAAATCATGTCTCGCTGTGTATGCCTCGCATTGTAAAGAAGTGAATGAATAATAGACCTGCTTGTGCTTCCATTGTTTGTTGGGATTTACCTTTGTACCTCTAGTCCTTGGTTTCCGCTGGTTCAACGTGCGAACTGGGTAGTTCCGAAGATATTAATTTGGCATTTGGGCTATCTTGCTGACCACGTTGAGAAAATTTAACATGTTATCAGAGGGAGGTTGTTGAGGTTCAGTTGCGTGAGCGGAAGTCAGCCAGTGTTGTTACTCAGTGATTGAGTGGTGATCAACCTGTGTTGTTGCTCGGAGCTGCTGAAAGGTTTCCAACAGGTGTTGCAATGGAAGGGAGCTTAGCAAGAGGTCTGGGCATTGAACTCTTAACGCCGACTAACTTCAAGAAGTGTAAGTCGTGCATGAAGAGCTTTCTTCTTGGCGAGGACCTTTGGGAGGTTGTATGCGGAGCAGGAAGACAAGAGGATACTGTTGGCAATGCTGAGGCGATGAGAGCTTGGAAGGAGGCAAATGCGAAAGCGGAGTCTATTCTCAAGCAGGTGATCTCATCGGAGCTCTTGGACCACATCAGTGGATGTCGGTCAGCTGCGGAGGTTTGGACTTCCCTTGATGGGTTGTTCAGGAAGGAGGTGAAGATTGCTGCGGAAGTTGGTCCCTCTACTTCATATCAGGAAGAAAGGAGTGTTTCTCCTAGGCGTGATAGGAAGAGGAAGGAAGGACCAAGGTGCTATAAATGCAAGCAGCAAGGTCATCTTCGGAAGGAGTGCAAGGTTGTCTTGCTCTCGCCGAACGTAGCTCATATAGGGAGGAAGGAGAAGAACGTGGTTGGGATATCAACTAGTTCTGGAGTTGATCGGATGAATGCCAGTGATAGTGCAGCAGGCGGTTGACTCCCAGGAAGTAACCGGGCGGATAGAAATGCTATCCGCGGAGTCCGGCATAAAGCGGACTGAAGAACTGGAGCTCGGCAGACCGGTTTGGCAGTTGCCTTGGTCTTGCTCTGGTGCAGCGGGAAGCCGCAGAGACCGCCGGTCAGCGCGGACAGAAACTGGAGGTCGCCCGATATGGCAGGCTAGATCCAGTGTCCGCCAGTAAGTGCGGACTGGCCCTTGTGGCCAGTGGACTTTACTTTGTGTGATCTGAACCAAGTCCAGGATGGCTCAGTCCGGGGAGATCACGCAGTGGAGCGCGGGCTGGTTTCTCAATCCGCCAAGCATAGTAGAAGTGCTGTTGCCTTGTTTGCTAGCTTGGGGAAATGCGGACTGGAGAATTTCTTGTGCAGGAGCGTGCGGACTGGAGCTAGAGTCCGCTGAGTCCGGTTCAGCCTTGTGATGAGGTTATGGACTCAGGAGTTGCGGACTGGAGTCTGCTGTTAGCAGACTAGATTGGCGTGTCCGCTAAGTCCGGAGGTGCCTTGGCAATGAGGCAATGGACTTGGGATATGCGGACGGTAGCCGGGTGTCCGCTGAGTCCGGCAGGTGCCTTGATGGCGAGGCTGCGGGCTCGTGTTTTGCGGGCTGATGCCTTGTCCGCAGAATGGCGGACACGGCTGTTGTGGAGTCCGGCTGTGGTGGTCCTGGCTTGGCCTCTGGCGGCAAGGCGGGCTGGATATTGGAGTCCGGCCTTGGAGAAGCTGGGGCGGACTGGCTATCTGCACAGGAGCGGCGAACTGAAATGTGTGTCCGCGGGCTGGCGGACATACTTGTTCTAGCTGCGGGATGTGGCGGTGATCCTATCGGCTAGGGCGGTGACCAAACTCATCATCGTGCCTATAAATAGGACCCATGTCACATCAGGAGTAATGGACCTAGACCGAAGTTGTGCGGATAGTGCTGGAAAGCCAGGACTTGGCTCTGATTGCGGTCAGGGACAGTGCGGACTCTGCGGTTAAGCAACATGCGGTTTCAACCACGGAGGCGGAGTATAAGGCTTCGGCCTTGGCTGCTCGGGAAGCCGTTTGGTTAGGAGGCTTATAGAGGATGTTCATGAAGAAGTGCAAGGGCCTACTTTACTCCGGGGTGATAATGAGAGTGCTCTCAAACTGGTTAACAATCCAGTGTGTCACGCCAGGACCAAGCATATAGAGATTGATCACCACTTCATCAGGGAGAAGGTGTTGGAGGGGTCTCTGCTGGTCGGGCATGTTCAGAGTGAAGATAATCTTGCTGACATCTTCACGAAGCCACTATCGAAGGGGCCCTTTGAACGCTTGCGCAGCTTGCTGGGCTTGGTCACCACTTCCCACTTCAAGGGGGAGTGTTGAAATTTGTGAAGTGGAACTGGGTGACGGGACAGGCCGGGCGGCCTGGGGCGGACAGCTTTGGCGGACTAGGCGGACTGGGCGGACTGAGATCTGCGGCCTAGTGGAAGGTCTAGTGGAAAACCAGTTGTTCTTCTGAGCGGTTTGCACGGGTTGAGTCTGCGGACTATGCGGCCTGGTTTCTGCGGATAGGGTGTTTGCTGATTGGCTTTGCCAAGGAGCGGCCTGAGCGGATAAAGGCTTGCGGTCTGGTGCATTGCTCAGTGGCCGCGGGTGCAAGTTTGTGCTGATAGACAGTTTGGCTCGTGTCCGCGGGTAGCTTGTAGACTGGAGTGTTCGCGGTGTGGGCTGTTGTGGACTGGGCTTGGAGCTTGGCTGAGGCCTTGTCGAGCTCTGGTGGCACAGCAGGCGATTTGCTTTGGAGGTCGTTTGGCGGACTGAGTTTGGAGTCCGGGGTTGGCTGCTGTTTTGGACAGAAGTGCGAGGAGCTCGCGTACTGATGATGGTCTGTGCTAGGGTGTTTGGCGGACGGGAATTTGAGTCCGCCATGCTCGCATTGTGTAACGGTCCAGGCCCATCCCATGGGAACCCGCTGGACCACCAGCCTACCAGAGTCCAGACTCGGGCCCACTGCTGGTAGTCAGCCTATAACATTCAAGCCTGCAGGCCATGCACCCCAACCCCTCTCCGGCCTGTTTATCAGCACGGTAGGTTGTTGCCACTAGGTCTCGAACCCAGGACCTTGATAAGAGAGCTTTCCTCCACTCCCTCATCACCAATTGAGCTGCAGCTCAGTTGGTGATGAGAGTTGAAAGAACTCCATAGTTAAGCGTGCTCGGGCTGGAGTAGTACTGGGATGGGTGACCTCCTGGGAAGTCCCCGTAGTGCGGGCTTGACTATCGAGTTTACCTCATCAAAGGGAGGCTGTGGCCACCAACAACCCGCCTGTGGAGGGAGAGGGGTTGGGGTGCTTGGGCTGCAGCCCGGTAGGGTCGCGGACTCGGGTGCTGTCCGCCCGGCTTGTTTTTTGGTGCTTCTGTTTTCAGCTGTTATACTAGCAAAATCATGTCTCGCTATGTATGCCTCGTATTGTAAAGAAGTGAATGAATAATAGATCTGCTTGTTGAAAGATATGGTACCTAAACACCTAGAGGGTGGGGGGTGAATAGGTGACCTAATCCTTTTCTAACTTTATTGGCAGCAATCAGTTATTTCACAGCAAACTAACTAGTTTATCACAGCAAAACACAGCATACACAGCAACAGTTTTCAGCACAGTATAGCACACAGTGATTTATAGTGGTTCCCCAAGATATGGGTACATCCACTTTCCCCCTTCTCCTATCTAGCAGTGTACTAGATTCTGCCAAACTCATGCACTGTCTCAGAACCCAAATTGGTTCCTACCTCAGGCCCAAAGCCTTACAACTCAGCTTTATCCCAAAGCCTACACTCAGCAAATCAAGGCCTACACTCAGCCAATCCAAGGCCTACACTCAGCCAACAAGGCCTACACTCAGAGATCTCTATCTCCTACACTCAGGCAAACAAGCCCTACCCTCAGCCTTTATAAATATAGGCTTACAATCACTCAGATCCAATGGATCCTACAAGTTAAAAAGATATTACAAATTATAACTCTACAACTCAGAAAGATAAGAGGGGAGTTGAGAGATTCTTGATGAGTTCTTGGAAGAACTCAGCTGGATCCAATCTGACTTAGCTTTCTTCAAAGCTTCTTGAGTAGAACTGAATAAGACTGAATCCTCTGCAGTTGTTCCTTGACCTTTGCCACTTAAGTCCCAGAATTGAATCTGAATCCTTCTTCTCAGCCTAGTTCCAGAGGCTGATTTCTTGGAAGGAGCCCTCTCTCTCCAACTTCTTAGATCTGCACTTGGACTGCAAGATCTTCTTGTGTTGATACTCAGTATATCACTTTTCTGATTACTTGAATAATCTGTACCACTTGTTAATCACTTGATCAACTCTTTCAACAACAGTTTCTGTAAACTGTGGGTGCCTATTTATAGGCCTTCTTCATGGTAACCGGCTGGTCCGGTTCATAACTAACTTCTGACATCTCTGACAGTTGCTATAGACCGGCTGGATCGGCAGCTGTCATGTCAACCAGTCACTTCTTGAAAATCTCTAACAGTCAGTAAGTGTCGAGACTTTCGGTCTATAAGTGTCGACACTTAGAGACCAAGTGTCGACACATGCTTTGTAAGTGTCGACACAAGTCTACAAGGTGTCGACACATATCCTTGTATGTCTCGACACAGATTCTTCAGCATGTGTCGACACAGAAATTGAGTGTCGACACAAGTACTTGTTCTTCTAGCTTTTGCTGAATTCTTCTATGTGTCGACACATCTCCTTTGTGTCGACACATCTTCTTGTGTTGAATATGTCAAGTGTCGACACTGCTTCTTGATGTCGACACATATCCTTTTATGTTGAATCTTGCTGAGTGTCGAGACAGCTCCTTGTGTCGACACACCTTCTTGTTGTTGAGACTTCAGCTGAGTGTCGACACATTTCCTTAGTGTCGACACTTGTACTTAGAATAATTTGTTGTTCTTTCTGTTCTTTGCTAAGTGTCGACACAGCTCCTTGTGTCGACACTTTCTTCAAGTGTTGAGTCTTTAGCTGTGTGTCGACACATTGTTCTGAGTGTCGACACATACTTCAAATGCTGACTCTTCTATTGAGTGTCGACACATTGTGCTGGGTGTCGACACTTACTTCAAGTGCTGACTCTTCTGCATAGTGTCGACACATTGTGTTGAGTGTCGACACTTGTACTTAGACTCTGCAGACTTTTGCTGAGTGTCGACACAGCTCCAAGTGTCGACACTTTCTGGTGTAGACACAGCTTCACTGGGTGTCGACACAGCTCCTTGTGTCGACACTTTCTGTCTGCACTTTTCTTCACTGAGTGTTGACACAGCTCCAAGTGTCGACACTTTCTGTCTGGTGTCGACTCTACATCCTAGGTGTCGACACAATGACTCCAAGTGTCGACACATCTTGTCTGGGTGTCAACACAAGTCTTCTTAAGTGTCGACACTTTCCCTCTGGGTGTCGACACATGGACTTAGAAACTTTTTGCTTCAGTCCAGTACTTTCTTAACCTGCACAAGTAACTCAAACATACATCAAATACATTATGATGTATATCATTGAGTTGGGTGAGGCTTCTTCAAATCAGGTATATTTGACCAATGTACCCAACAATCTCCCCCTATTTGGAGAAGTCATAACCCTTAGTCAATGATATACACCATCCATAATTAAAATTACAAAATGATGTACAGCAAATTATATTCAGCAGGGTAAACATAAACTTGTAGAAATACACACATGTATACACATTCATCATTTCAGAATAATCAAGAAATAGACACATTTACAGAACAATCATGAAATATATTTATCATATATTGTTCTAACATTTTTCTTATACATCTTCAATGTTTTACAAAAATGTTTTACATTAAAAAGGATTGCAACATAAACTTCAAGTAAAATCCTAATCTATTTCTGATCAGGTTCCTTGATAATAATTCCCTTTCCAGCTTGGACTTGAGCTTTGACAGGGGCTTCAACAGTTGCAGCATCAGCAGGCTTCTTTCCTTTTAAGTCCTTCTTCTTCAGCTCTTCTGCTTTGATTTTCTGTCTCTCAAAATAGTGGTATGGCTTGGGGAAGTACTTGCTAGGCTCCACAGCAGTAGGAGGTAGCTTTCCCATCTTAGCCTTCCTTCTGAATTGTACTATAGCCTCCTGCCTGATCTCATGCTTTCTCCATTCTGCCTCAGAGAATCATTTGTTCCTGTCATTCATGTTGTCTTTGGCAGCTTTCCAGGCAGTTAGAATTATATTTCTAGAGGTAGGGCTCCATTGTTCAAAATCTGGCTTTTGTTTTGCTTGTTCCCTAAACCTCTTTTTAGACAACCTTGTCTCTTCTTCTTTGTTCAGAGCCTCTTGCAGAGCTTCAGAAATAGGTTGAACAACCTTCTCAATATGAACATTGGCCTTGCCCTCAGTTGGGCTATACATTGTGCTGACATCTGCTTGAACCATGTCAAAATCTGGAGGTGGATAAATCACTTGAGCTACTTCTGCTTGCTAACCTCCAAGATATGCAGTTTGAATTCCTGATTCAGCCACATTATCATCATCACAAAGTGGAGGATAGCCCAGTGTAGCTCTGATGGAGTTAGATATCCATTTGGCATGGTCAGAGCTAGCTTTGACTAATACCCTCTCCCTCTTTATGACTTCTCTAGCCATATGGTCTCTGACATCATCCTTTTGAAATCTAATCTGACTATCCAAGTACCTGATTCCCTCTTTAAAGTAAGGTCTGAGCTTAGTGAGCTGTTCAGAGATGGCGTTCTGGGAATCTTGAATTGCAGTCTTGACAGCAGTAATCTCAGCTTGAAATACCTTATCAAAGTCAGCCTTAGCAGCAGTAGTAGATGTTGAAGGTTCAGTAGTCTTATTCTTCAACTCAGTGACTATAGCATTATGGGAGGCAGTCAAATTATCATTCATTCTTAACTGATTCTCCAGCACATATCCTTGCTTTAATGTTATATCATCTACCTGAGCCTTGATCTTCTCCTGGTGAGTTGCCAAATAGACTACTGCATTCCCACCCTTGTGGAAGCAGTCAGTCATCTCCTTCTTGTTCAGGTTCATTTCAAACCTTATAGATTTTATATCTTGTGCAAGATCAAACTGTAGGGACTTGTGCCCTTCATCCACATAAGCCTCTATTGCCTTCCTTTGCTCATCCAACTTGATCTGCATGGCAATCATCAAAGCACTATAATCAACTGTTGGAGCTTGTTGAACTATAGGCTGTGGGGCTATAGATTGCAAGGCTTTCTTGTAACTCTGGCTTCTCCTTTTGAAGACATAGAGTTTCTTCTTCTTGGCCCTAGCACTCTCCTCATCTTCAGAGGCAGAAGTGCTGACAATATCAACCCTGTCCTTAGGGCTTTGAGGCTTCTCAGGTTGCACATCAGGTGCTTGCTCAGTTTCTAGCCTAATAGGCTCTTCCAGAACTATTAGTTGCTCCCCCTCAGCAGCAGCACTCTTATCTTCAGCAGCAGCATCCTTGTCCATATCAAAATCTTCTTGATCTAGATTTAGGAATAAATCCTCCATTGTATATTCAGGTGGAGATGGAGCTGGAGACAGTCTTTGCTCGTCAACCACTGATTCAGGTACCACTTCTTGTTCAGCAGATTTGTCTTCTAGAACAACATCTGGAACTTGACTGTCTAGCTGAGTTTGTTGATGGACATCAGACAAATTAGCATCTTCTATAATATAGTCTAAAGTTTTTAGGTCAGTGAGTACCTCTTGGATAATGATGGTGGCTTGCTCACTGTCCAGAGTAAATGGTTCTTCTACTACTGGAGGCTCCCCCTGGATCTCAGCATTATCTGCAGCAGCAGTGGTCTTCTCTGCAGCCACATCCTCTTGGTCATCAGGAGTGAAGACAACATGTTCTTCACTATCAGAACTGCTGGAGGACTCTTGTGTAACGCCCCGAAACTCAAAGGAGCAAAGGGGAATAATTTGGGCCAGTTTGAGTTCTGGCTGCAGGCACACGGCCTGGGACACGGGCGTGTCCCAGGGCGTGTCAAGCCTGTGTCGACACTAAGGCGTGAAGTCGACACTCTGGTCTCGACATTGTGTCGAGACTGGGCACACGGCCTGCGACACGGGCGTGTCGCAGGGCGTGTCGACCCGTGTCGACACTTAGCCGTGAAGTCGACACAGTGCTTCGACGTTGTGTCGAGACACGGCACACGGCCTGCGACACGGGCGTGTCGCAGGGCATGTCAACCCGTGTCGACACTCGTCCCGCGAAGTCGACACTTTGGTGTCGATAGTGTGTCGGGACATGGCACACGGCCTGCGACACGGGCGTGTCGCAGGGCGTGTCGACCCGTGTCGACACTTAGCCGTGAAGTGCCGAGACCTTGTACACGGCCTGGAGCCCAGGCGTGTCAAGGTGACACGGGCAAGGACACGGGCGTGTCCGAACCCGTGTCAGTGCTCGGGTTGGAAACGGGAGAAATTGATGGGGTACACGGCCAGATACATGGCCGTGTCAGTTGGAACACGGGCGTGTCAGATCGAACACGGGCGTGTTCGATGCCCGTGTGAGGTTCCAGGTGATTCGATTTTGACGGCGAATGAGGCACACGGCCCTGGACACGGGCGTGTGCCAGGCCGTGTTCGGTCCAGATTGGGCATTTCAGCCCCGAATCAAAGCCGTTCGTTTCCTTGATTGAAGATCCAATGGCTGGGGGTTGTTCCTGGGAGGATATACCCGGGAGTTGACTTGAAATCCATCATTTTTCTTCACTTGATCATCTCTCCAAACCCTTGGAGAAAGAGGAAAGCCATTGGAGGAAGAAGAGCTAGATCCGCCATTGGAGGAGCTTCGGAGCTCCGAATCGCAAGCCGACTCCGGATCCACGGAGGCAACGCAAGTGCGGTGATTTCTATCCGATTACTTTTCGATGGCGCCAAAGAGGACCGCAAGGGTAACGATCCTCATCTTGAGCACTAAAAGCTCTCTTTCTTAGCATCTTTCTTAGCATAGGAAGCCCGCTCTCGCGAGTTTGCGAAGAGTTGGAGGCGTTCCTTCGGGTAGATATGTAAAGTCCCCGTTGTTTAGAGTCCGTATGCGAGAACGGACATAGGCATTTTGGTTGAAGCCTACCCGGACATGTTAGTCCGGATCGGTGATGTTGCATTGCATAAGGCCGGAGAAGACTCCGTGCTATTGGTTGTTTTCGGGTTTTCTACGCGGTAGATTGCAGCAGGGAGCCTTGGGGACTAACCCAAAGGTGCACCCGGAAAACTGGGCGGATACGAGATCTTGCCAACTTGGAGGCCTGAGAGCCAACTCGAACATAACTGAGTTATGTGACTTGCGGTAGAATGGGACTCGGTGAAAGTTTGACCCGCGCAAATGGCTTAAATTGTCGTTGCGAAGTGAGCACGGGTTAGATGGAGCCGTACCCGCTTTATGTCGTCCGGTTAGAGCGACCTAAGGTTACATGGGACTCGCCGTTGGCATAAATGGGGGTCTTCGGTGGTCAATGGCTTAAATTGACGTGACCAATACCATGAAGACAAATTGCTCTTAGGTTTGGCCGTCTTAATGGCGGTGGTGAGTCCGGAATGTTAATGGCTTTAATTGACGTAACATCGACCGGTTCACCGAGAATGTGCCCTGAGTGCACGGGGCGTGTGGCCTTTCGAGCCACCGTCTGTGATGTTGTGACTATGGTTTTTCTATTACTTGCTTATGCTAAGGAAATGCAGGGAAGGAGCATCGCCGCCCCGAGTTGGGGGCGGGATCGTTATAATTTGGTCAGCATTGCTGACCGTTATCTTGTTTTGCCACCGTGCGGTGGATTGTTGTTGCTTGCAGGTGCAGCTGGACCAAGCGGTCAATAGCGGGCTAAAGCCCTTTTTGCGAAGCTGGCCCTCGAAGGCCCAAGTAGAAGTGTTTACTGCTTTATTCATGTGTGACCGGCCTGCGTGCCGTGGTTTGTAAAACATGTAATTTTCAAGTGAAACACTTTGTAAGGCCTTAAGGCTGATTTTGGGTATTTTGTATACATTCCTAATTATTGTATTAGTGGACATTCATGCTCCTATGCTGGGTTCTTGTTTACAACTTATATAAACTGTTTCCGCTAGAATGCTCTGTGTAGGACGTTGAGATTGGTTGGATGGTTTCCATAAGTAACCACCCGGTCTGTCTGTGGTATATGGCGTCGGGCCCCGGCCGGACCTACTGCTATATGCTATGCGACGGATAGGGGGTGTTACAATTTGGTATCAGACTACTGGTTTTGGTCGGGCTTAAAGTGAATTCGTGGGCGAATTCTTTTTAAGGGGTGGTGAGCACATTGTGTGCGTCATCGTAATAACAGTAAAAAGAACCCATGAATATCCACTTAGGAATGAAAATACTCGTGTTTGAGGAACCTGCGTGTTCCTATAATTGCTGTTTGCAATGTTATTTGGTCGCTTAACGGTGTTTTGTACCACTATAGGTGACCGGAAGCGGTGTTGGACAGCTGAATGTCCGGTTTCTGAGGAGCATAGTGCACCCGGTGAGGTGTTTGAGCCTCCTCCTTCGTATGAAACCGTTAGAAGGATTGTAGAAGCGGTGTTCGCTGTGACGGGTGCACAGCTAGGAGGAAATGTACAACCCTGCGCCCCTGCTGTGGCTTCAACGCCGGTGGGCGCGATGCAGCAGATGACCTTTGGTAGACCATTGGGGCAGCAGCTGGTTATGAACTTAGTGCAGGGAGCGCACACGGTTGAGGAATATTTGCAAGCTTTTCTTATGATAAGTCGCTACCCATGCTTTGAGTCGGATAATGAGCAAGCTACAGTCGATAGATTCTATAATGGCCTACGCGCCGAGTTACGAGTCCTACTGCTAGGACCAAAGTTATTGGGATTCCGAGCCTTAGTGGAATCAGCTAGATCATTGGAGGCAGAGTTGAAGAAGACCCTCCCGATGCCAGCGACCATGGTATCGAACTATACAAACCCCATAAGAGCTGCATCCAGCAGAATGCTGGAGAAAGGGGTTATGAAATCGACTAGTAAAGCTACTTACACTTGTTATACTTGTGGAAAGAAAGGGCACTTTGCCCGAGACTGTTGGAATGGTGCTCGGAAGGGGAAGAAACCCATGTCAGGAGCAGTCAAGGATGTCAGTGCGAAGGAAACGGCATTCAAAGTGCCGAACACCTCAAAGTCGGCATATCGAAAATGGTATAAGAAGCATAGGACTTCGGGTTCAGCTCCTTCTGGTACTTCTGGGGCGACTACGGGTCAGACCCCGGGAACATGTTACAATTGTGGGGAGCCGGGGCATTATGCCCGTGAGTGCCTAAAACCCTGGAGGAAACACGCCGTCGTGATGACAGGTATGGTTTAAAGATAGTTTTACCTTAAATACTTGTCGCCCTTGTGCATGTTAGCTTAGAACTATTTGTGCTAAGTTTTGCTGCGGCTTTACTTTATCTTCAAGAGCACCGTTCGTTTAGGGAACTTCGCGTTCCTTTATTAGGAATCTTATTGTGCCTTGGAATACCTCCTTCGATGGAAAGAGATAAATTGGATGCGTTATAGTCCAATGGTGCTCGTTCGGCGAGGGTAGAATTCGTTGCTCTTAGTTTGTGGTTTGGGAATTAGGAGTACGATCTGCAAGCGTCGTTACTTCCGTTGGTGGAGTTTGACGTTATATTTGGCATGGACTGGCTCTCGGAGCAGCAGGCCCTTATAGAGTGCGGTAGCAAGGAAGTCAAGCTGGGAGCAAACCGTGAGACGACTTTTACGGACTTAAAGGGGGTCGAGCAAGACGTTGACGTCTGCTCTTCAGGTGGTGAAGGCGGTTCGTGCTGGAGCAGAACTGTTTTGTACACTAGTGGAGGTTGTAAAGCCGAAGCCCGCGTTGGATTGTATTTCAGCGGTATCGGAATACCCTGATCTGTTCCCCGCAGATCTTTCTGGAGCCCGCCTCAGCGGGAGATAGACTTTAAGAGCGAGCTAGTGCCAGGTGCAAAGCCTATGTCACGATCTCCGTATCGGCTAACGCCTAAGGTAATGGCGGAGCTGAAAGCTCAACTGCAAGAGTTGTTGGAGCAAGGGTATGCGCGTCCAAGTCCTTCGCCTTGGAGCGCACCGACCCTCTTTATTAAGAAGAAGGATGAAAGTTTGAGGCTGCGTATTAATTATCGGAAGGTCATCAAGTTGACGGAGTAGAGCTAGTACCCAACCCCAAGGATCGATGATCTTTGTGATCAGTTGGTAGGGTCAACGGCGTACTCTAAATAGATAAGGGAGAGTGATATCCTAAGATAACGTTCAGTACAGGACACGGGCGCTACAAGGTTACGGTCATGCCGTTTGTGCTGACTAATGCGCCGTCAGTATTCATGGATTTGATGAACAGGACGTTCAGAGAGTACTTGGACCATTTCGTGATCGTCTTCATCGACGATGTTTTGGTGTACCCGCAAAGGGAGGAAGATCACTTCCAGCGTCTTCCTTTGGTGTTGGAGACGCTAAAGAGAAATCAGTTGTATGCCAAGTTCTCGAAGTGCGAGTTTTGGCTATCCTCAGTGGCGTTCCTCGGGCATAAAGTGAGTGGAGAGGGTATTGCGGTGGATCCGGCAAAGATTGTTGCGATACGAGAGTGGCCTGAGCGGGCTACGGTAGCGGAAGTCCGGAGTTTGCTGGAGCTTGCCGGCTACTATAGGCTCTTCGTGGAGAACTTCTCGCGGATACCGTTACCTCTCACTACTTTGACGAGGGAGGAGCATAAGTTCTTTTGGACGCCGGAGTGCGCGCGAGCTTTTGAGGAGTTATAAGGTCGGTTGACTACGACGCCTGTGCTGACTTCGCCAAGTGGAACCGAAGGCAATGAGATTTTTAATGACGCGTAGGGCAGCGATTTGGGTTGCGTACTACTGCAACACGGAAGCATAATAGCGTATGGCCGTGAGTTTTGCCTTGAAGCTATGAAGGCATAATTGTATACGTTGTGAAAGTGGATCTCTACGCCGGTCACAAGAGCGTGAAGCATCTGATTGATCAGAAGGATCTGAATATACGACAGCGCAGATGGATGGAGTTTATGGGAGACTATACATTCAAGATCCACTACGTGCCTGGCAAAGGGAATGCGGTTGCGGACGCGTTGAGTCGCCGAGCCCCAGCTCAAGCCAATTGGCTATCGGTGCACGATGAGCGGTTGGTGCGGGAGTTGGAGGCGTTGGAGATTGTTTGTGTGGATAAGCAAGCAAGTGCTGAAGCAGTGCTGAATTGGACTGAAGTCCAATATGACCTGGCTGATCGGATTCGGCAGGCTTTGGATATGGATGCTCATATGAAGCAGTTCATGATAGAGGCTCTGGATGGGTCAAATTCTCAATTCGGCGTGGTGGACGGATTGCTGTGGAAAGACGGTCGTCTGTACGTCCCAAGCGTGGGCGATTTACGGGTGGAGTTGTTGTACAAGGCGCACCATACCAAGTACTCGATTCACCCGGGGAGCACGAAGATGTACCGCTATATCAAGAAGCTATTTTGGTGGCCGGGTTTGAAAAAGGATGTGGCGCTATATGTAGCGAAGTGCCAAACCTGCGCCTTGGTAAAGGCGGAGTGCCAAAATCCGGGAGGATTTCTTAAGTCCTTGCCTATTCCGGAGTGGAAATTCGACGACATCTCTATGGACTTTGTGCATGGTTTGCCAAGGTCGCAGAAGGGGAACGACGCCATTTGGGTGGTGGTCGATCGATTAACAAAGGTGTCGCATTTTATTCCGTATAGGAAGGATGATCCGGTGGAGAAGCTGGCGAAGCTTTATGTGGATAACATAGTGCGGCTTCATGGTGTGCCCCGCAGCATCGTGAGTGACCGAGATGGGCGGTTCACGTCCAATGATTGGAGGCTGGTGCAGCAAATGTTGGGAACAAAGCTGAAGTTTAGCACAGCCTTCCATCCTCAAACGGATGGGCAGACCGAGAGGGTCAATAGAACGATGGAAGACATGCTTCGCATGTGTGTCTTGGACTTTGGAAAGCAATGGGAGGACCACCTTTATTTGGTGGAGTTCGCATACAACAACAGCTACCAAGCAAGTATTCAGATGGCGCCTTTCGAGGCCCTATATGGTAGAAGATGTCGCACGCCGTTGTCTTGGTTAGAAACGGACGAGTCAAAGTTGTATAAGCGAACGGAAGTGGATGATGCTACTTCTTTGGTGAGAACCATTCGGGAGAGGTTGCTTATCGCTCAGGACCGGCAAGCAAAGTACTATAATGCCAAGCACAGGAACGTGGAGTTCGATGTGGGCGATTATGTATACTTGAAGATCAAGCCGTTCAAGGGTGTCTCGCGGGTGCGGCGATTGAAAAAGCTAAGCCCGAGGTACCTTGGACCGTTCGAGGTTCTGGAGCGAGTAGGAGAAGCGGCCTATCGGCTGAAGCTTTCAGTGGAGCTAAGTGGTTTACATGATGTATTCCATATTTCGGTGCTTCGGAAGGCGGTGCAAGAGCCTACGCAAGTGATCGCGGCCAATCAAGTGCCGGTGGATAGTGGGCTAACGACAAAAGTCAAGCCCGTGCGGATTGAGGACTCGGAAGTCAAGCGGCTACGCAATAAAGAGATCAGGATGGTCAAAATCCGGTGGGACAATTGCGGTCGTGAGGAGCTCTCTTGGGAGCGAGAGCAGACGATGCTTGACGAATATCCGGAGTTGTTCCGCTCAGGTACAAATTTTGTTTTGTACATGTTTTTCCCTTTATGTAATTTCGTGGGCGAAATTCTTTTAAGAGGGGTAGAGTTGTAACGCCCCGAAACTCAAAGGAGCAAAGGGGAATAATTTGGGCCAGTTTGAGTTCTGGCTGCAGACACACGGCCTGGGACACGGGCGTGTCCCAGGGCGTGTCAAGCCTGTGTCGACACTAAGGCGTGAAGTCGACACTCTGGTCTCGACATTGTGTCGAGACTGGGCACACGGCCTGCGACACGGGCGTGTCGCAGGGCGTGTCGACCCGTGTCGACACTTAGCCGTGAAGTCGACACAGTGCTTCGACGTTGTGTCGAGACACGGCACACGGCCTGCGACACGGGCGTGTCGCAGGGCGTGTCAACCCGTGTCGACACTCGTCCCGCGAAGTCGACACTTTGGTGTCGACAGTGTGTCGGGACATGGCACACGGCCTGCGACACGGGCGTGTCGCAGGGCGTGTCGACCCGTGTCGACACTTAACCGTGAAGTGCCGAGACCTTGTACACGGCCTGGAGCCCAGGCGTGTCAAGGTGACACGGGCAAGGACACGGGCGTGTCCGAACCCGTGTCAGCGCTCGGGTTGGAAACGGGAGAAATTGATGGGGTACACGGCCAGATACACGGCCGTGTCAGTTGGAACACGGGCGTGTCAGATCGAACACGGGCGTGTTCGATGCCCGTGTGAGGTTCCAGGTGATTCGATTTTGACGGCGAATGAGGCACACGGCCCTGGACACGGGCGTGTGCCAGGCCGTGTTCGGTCCAGATTGGGCATTTCAGCCCCGAATCAAAGCCGTTCGTTTCCTTGATTGAAGATCCAATGGCTGGGGTTGTTCCTGGGAGGATATACCCGGGAGTTGACTTGAAATCCATCATTTTTCTTCACTTGATCATCTCTCCAAACCCTTGGAGAAAGAGGAAAGCCATTGGAGGAAGAAGAGCTAGATCCGCCATTGGAGGAGCTTCGTAGCTCCGAATCGCAAGCCGACTCGGATCCACGGAGGCAACGCAAGTGCGGTGATTTCTATCCGATTACTTTTCGATGGCGCCAAAGAGGACCGCAAGGGTAACGATCCTCATCTTGAGCACTAAAAGCTCTCTTTCTTAGCATCTTTCTTAGCATAGGAAGCCCGCTCTCGCGAGTTTGCGAAGAGTTGGAGGCGTTCCTTCGGGTAGATATGTAAAGTCCCCGTTGTTTAGAGTCCGTATGCGAGAACGGACATAGGCATTTGGTTGAAGCCTACCCGGACATGTTAGTCCGGATCGGTGATGTTGCATTGCATAAGGCCGGAGAAGACTCCGTGCTATTGGTTGTTTTCGGGTTTTCTACGCGGTAGATTGCAGCAGGGAGCCTTGGGGACTAACCCAAAGGTGCACCCGGAAAACTGGGCGGATACGAGATCTTGCCAACTTGGAGGCCTGAGAGCCAACTCGAACATAACTGAGTTATGTGACTTGCGGTAGAATGGGACTCGGTGAAAGTTTGACCCGCGCAAATGGCTTAAATTGTCGTTGCGAAGTGAGCACGGGTTAGATGGAGCCGTACCCGCTTTATGTCGTCCGGTTAGAGCGACCTAAGGTTACATGGGACTCGCCGTTGGCATAAATGGGGGTCTTCGGTTGTCAATGGCTTAAATTGACGTGACCAATACCATGAAGACAAATTGCTCTTAGGTTTGGCCGTCTTAATGGCGGTGGTGAGTCCGGAATGTTAATGGCTTTAATTGACGTAACATCGACCGGTTCACCGAGAATGTGCCCTGAGTGCACGGGGCGTGTGGCCTTTCGAGCCACCGTCTGTGATGTTGTGACTATGGTTTTCTATTACTTGCTTATGCTAAGGAAATGCAGGGAAGGAGCATCGCCGCCCCGAGTTGGGGGCGGGATCGTTATAATTTGGTCAGCATTGCTGACCGTTATCTTGTTTTGCCACCGTGCGGTGGATTGTTGTTGCTTGCAGGTGCAGCTGGACCAGCGGTCAATAGCGGGCTAAAGCCCTTTTTGCGAAGCTGGCCCTCGAAGGCCCAAGTAGAAGTGTTTACTGCTTTATTCATGTGTGACCGGCCTGCGTGCCGTGGTTTGTAAAACATGTAATTTTCAAGTGAAACACTTTGTAAGGCCTTAAGGCTGATTTTGGGTATTTTGTATACATTCCTAATTATTGTATTAGTGGACATTCATGCTCCTATGCTGGGTTCTTGTTTACAACTTATATAAACTGTTTCCGCTAGAATGCTCTGTGTAGGACGTTGAGATTGGTTGGATGGTTTCCATAAGTAACCACTCGGTCTGTCTGTGGTATATGGCGTCGGGCCCCGGCCGGACCTACTGCTATATGCTATGCGACGGATATGGGGTGTTACATCTTGTGCCACAACAGCAGTTTTTCTCTTCTTCTTAGGAGGAATCTCCTTCTCAGTAACTGGCTTCTCTGGGGTTGCCACTTCCTTGGACAACACCCTGTCCCATCTGGAAAATATCCTTTGGTCCATCTTCCTCATGTGGTTGATCTTGCTTCCAGTAGCATTGCTCATTACCTCTGGTATTGTACCAGCTAGGTAGAGACTTATAATTCTGCCCAGATTGGGCTTCTTCAGACTCTCCTTGACTTTCTCATACACCACTTGAGACCAGTCTGTTCTTAGAGTAAAGATTATTCTTGTCATAATTTCAAACATAGAGGCAGACACCCTGTCATGCCCTCCTGGCTTACTGAGAATAACCTTGCCCACAATTTCAGACATGAATTTTCCTTGACTGTTCATGCCTTTCCTGTTAAAAACAGATCCTATCTTCATCTTAGGATCAAGACCACGCCAGGTAAGAGCTTCCCTGGACTTTGAAGCAGTTACTTCCTCTTCATCTTGAGTTTTAGGGAGCTGGAGTACCTTTCTCAGATTCTTTGGTGAAACCTTGACCTTTGTCCCATGAACTCTGGATTTGATTCTGTATCCAAATTCATCTACAGCAGCTCCATTAAGGAATTCAAGAACTTCCTTCTTCCAAATCTTTGTTGGTTCTGAAACCAAGTATTCTAGTCCAGAATTGGCGACTAGGGTTACCACCGACTGGATTTCTTGATCTGCGTCGTCGAATGCGCCGCGCACCAGCTCATAGCCCTCGTTCACGTTCTCCTCAAGCTTAGGAGCCATTAGGGTTTGGATAATTTGTCTTTAGAAAAGAGAAGTGTCGACACAATAGTTTTGGTCTCGAAACTTTGAAAGCGTGTCGACAAACAAAGACAGACCCCTATTTATACCTTTCTGATTTTGAAGATGAACAGGCGGGACAGCTAACTCAACATGTGTCGACACTGTCAATAAGTGTCGACACTGACTTATAATGTCTCGACACATATGTGTCGACACAAGTTTAGTCAACAGATATTATGTGTCGACACTTGGTTA
The DNA here is from genome assembly GCA_039583875.1 of Platanthera guangdongensis. Taxonomy (NCBI): domain Eukaryota; kingdom Viridiplantae; phylum Streptophyta; class Magnoliopsida; order Asparagales; family Orchidaceae; genus Platanthera; species Platanthera guangdongensis. The sequence goes on from CM077164.1 coordinate 67,584,094, forward strand.
TGTGTCGACACAACATATCTCGACACATAGTCGAGACTTCACTTAGAAAAATTCTGAGTAAAACTTAAGTGTCGACACCACATTGGATGTGTCGACACCTACTTGACATGTGTCGACACTAACATTTTGAAGTGTCGACACCAACATCCTAGATGTGCCGACACCTTTTGCCTGAAGTGTCGACACAACTATTCTGTGTCGACATAGACTTGTCTATGTGTCGACACCTTTTTTACTTAGCCAATTTTCTATTCTGTAAACTTAGTCTAAGTTTATCATTCCTAGTTCAATTTTGAATCTATTGAACTTAGCTTCTTCTAGGGGCTTAGTATACATATCAGCTAGTTGTTCATCTGTTTTAACATATTCAAGTACAATATCATTTCTTTCTACATGCTCCCTAAGAAAGTGATATTTAATTTCAATATGTTTTGTTCTACTATGAGATACAGGGTTGTTAGCTATTGAAATAGCACTTGTAGAATCACAGAAAAGTGGAGTTCTACTTACCTGAAATCCATAGTCCTCTAACTGATGTTGAATCCACAGAAGTTGAGCACAGCAACTTCCTGCAGCCACATATTCTGACTCAGCTGTGGAGATTGCCACACTAGTCTGCTTTTTGCTGCTCCATGAAATTAGTCTCCCACCTAGGAATTGACAGGTTCCAGTAGTGCTTTTTCTATCCTCTTTGCATCCTGCAAAGTCTGCATCTGAATAACCTGTTAGATCAAAGTCTCCATTCCTAGGGTACCAGAGGCCTAGATAGGGAGTGCGCTTTAGATATCTCAAAATTCTCTTGACTGCAGTCAAGTGAGACTCTTTAGGGCAGGCTTGATACCTTGCACAAACACATGTAGCATACATGATGTCTGGTCTACTAGCAGTCAAGTATAATAGGGAGCCAACTATCCCTCTATACAAGGTTTCATCTACAGGTTTCCCTGCATCATCCTTGCTAAGAGACATACTTGACCCCATAGGAGTCTTCATGGTACTGGATGAATCCATACCATACTTCCTGATGAGTTCTAGGGTGAACTTTGACTGACAAATGGACAAACCACTCTCAGTCTGTTTAACTTGGAGACCCAAGAAAAACTTCAGCTCTCCCATACTACTCATCTCAAACTGACTTTGCATAAGCTTTGCAAACTTTTTGCAAAGGCTACTTTCAGTAGACCCAAATATAATGTCATCTACATATATTTGGACAAGTATGACTTTGCCTCTAGATTCCCTAAGGAATAGAGTCTTATCTATTTTCCCGCTTGAAAACTTGTTCTCAATGAGGAAACTAGATAGGGTTTCATACCAAGCTCTAGGAGCTTGTTTTAACCCATATAATGCTTTCCTAAGTCTATAGACATAATGAGGTAGAGTTGGATCAACAAAACCTGAAGGCTGCTCCACATAGACTTCTTCCTTAAGATTACCATTTAAGAATGCTGACTTGACATCCATCTGGTAAACCTTGAATCCTTGATAGGTTGCATAGGCCAAGAACATCCTTATGGCTTCCAGTCTGGCTACTGGAGCAAAGGTTTGATCAAAATCAATACCTTCTTCTTGCCTATATCCTTTAGCAACCAGTCTAGCTTTATTCTTAATGATGACACCTTGTTCATCCATCTTATTCCTGTAGATCCACTTAACTCCTATTACATTGTGGTCTTTAGGTTTAGGAACAAGTTCCCAAACCTTGCACCTCTTGAACTAATTAAGCTCTTCTTGCATTGCTTCAGTCCATTGTGGATCCATTATTGCTTCTTCAAATCTTTTAGGTTCAACTTGAGACAAAAAGCTGGAATAGATTGCAGCATTCATGTTTCTACTCCTGGTTTGTACTCCTTGTCTTGGATCTCCAATAATCAGCTCTACTGGATGATCTCTAAGATGCCTATGGGCTGGAGGCATCCTCACTTCAGGTTGAACCACTTCAGCATCTGCATCATGCTGTATTCCTTGAATTTCTTCAGCAATTGGCACATGTAGTTCTCCCCCTGAACAGCAGCTACTCTCCTCTCCTTACTGTCTTGCAGCAGGCACTTCTTCTATAGTCAGCTTGTCCATTGTCTTTGTCAAACCTGTGGGGCTGCATACATTGCTAGACAACTCATTATTAATAAGTTTAGTCTCATCAAAAACTACATGCACTGATTCTTCTACAACTTGTGTAGTCAAGTTGTAGACTCTATAAGCCTTACTATTATTGTTGTACCCAACAAAAATTCCCTCTTGGGACTTGGCAGCAAACTTAGTTAAGTAAGACTTCCCATTGTTAAGTATGAAGCATTTGCAACCAAAGATCCTGAAGTAGGATAGGTTTGGTTTCCTGCCTTTCACAACTTCATAGGGGATCATGTTTAGCCCTTTAGTGATGGTAGCCCTATTTATAATATGGCATGCAGTGTTAACTGCTTCACCCCAGAAATACTCTGGCAGTGATGTATCACTTAGTAGGGTTCTACAAGCTTCTATCAAGGTCCTATTTTTCCTCTCAGCAATGCAATTTTGCTGAGGTGTTCTAGGTGAAGAGAATTCTTGAAATATCCCAAAGTCTTCACATAGTTTTGTCATGCTTTCAGATTGAAACTCAGTACCATGGTCACTTCTAATTTTGACCACAGTACTATTAAGTTCATTCTGAATTTGCTTGACAAAGCTGTAGAAGACACTAGGTGTTTCAGATTTCTGTCTTAAGAAGAACACCCAGGAAAACCTTGAGTAGTCATCTACAACTACAAGGGTATAGACCTTCCTACCTAAGCTGTGAACTGGCATTGGACCAAAGAGATCCAAATGCAAGAGGTACAAACACCTCACAGCATCTTTGTTATCTATGCTTCTAAAGGTGGATTTAGTCTGCTTGCCCTTTTGACAAGCTGAGCAAATGCCATCTTTAACACACTTAACTTGAGGACCATTCCTCACTAACTCTTTGCTAAAGAGTTTGCTAATTGTCTTGTAGTTAAGATGGGCCAGCCTCTTGTGCCATTTGACATAATGAGAGACTGTCTCATCAGCTACAAGACAAACTGGAGAACCATTGTTCTCAATCATAATGTCTAGGCAGTAGACATTTCTCTTCCTATAACCTGTCAAGATGATCTCTTGATCACTTGACCTCTTGATATGACAACCATTTTTAATAAATGAGATGTCATACCCTACATCACTTAACTGACTTATACTTATTAGGTTGTGTTTCAACCCTTTAACATAAGCCACTTGAGTAATGGTAACTAAGTTTGAAGAAATGTTACCAAACCCTTTGATGATTAATTTTTCAGAACCACCAAAAGTCACTTTAGGACCATTTTTGATTGGAATGTAGTCCTTCAGTAGTCCCCTAGTTCCAGTCATATGTCTGGAACATCCACTGTCCAAGTACCATGTAGGGGTATGGCCACTTGGACTAACCTGCAAAACAGATTAATGGACCTTAGAACCCAAAGCAATTTTGGGTCCTTGGTACTTGTTAGTCTGTAACTTGACAAAGCTACCTACTGGCTTTCCACTAGGTAGCTTGCAACTCACCTTGGCATTGGCATTGTACCAACAGTCCATTGCAAAATGGCCAATCTTGCCACAGCACCAGCATTCAAACTTGTTGTACCTTTGCTTAGGTACTGCCTTGGCTGTCTTGACTACAGCAGGTTTGTTGAATGTTGGGGCTTTGCCCTTGGACTTAGACTTGGACTGCTCAGTCCCTGCAGGTCTAACAAAACCCAGTCCAGCCTTGCCTTTATGATGAACAAATTCATCAATTAAAGGTAGCACTGATTTAGGCTTTGAAAACCTAGCAACAAGCTCTCTTTCTTTCTGAAGATTGATCTCCAGTCTCTTAATTTGATCATTCTTATAGGTGATAGTTCCCATCTGAATCACAGTAATGTGTTTCAGCCTGGCTACCTCATTCAGTTTTTGATCAAATTGTTTCTCAAAATCTGTTGCAACAGCCTTGAGATCTGCAATCTCCTTTGCCTGACTTTTGGCTAGGGTCTTGCTTTTCTTGTAGGCTTGCAACAGTACCTTATATTCATCTATAAGCTGATGAATATCTTCCTCAGACTCAGATATATTCTCATCACTTGATGAAGAAGAATCTGATTCTGAACTAGAACAAGAAACTGAATTTAAACTTGAACTTTGTACCTGAATGGGTCCTGGCTGCTCCAGGATTTTGGCACTGTCTGTCAAAGCCATTAACCCTTGGCAATGACTGTCTTCTTGTTCATAAATTTACTCCAAGATCTCCATGAATTCTTCCTCTTCTTCTTCTGCATACAGCCCTATGTAGGCTTCAGCCTCAGACTCAGTTTCTGAAGAAGATATATCTGATAGAGTCTTCTCCTTCTTAGCAACAAAAGACTTTTCTTTCTTTACTTTGAAGTGAGTCTTTTTCCTATCACCAGATTCCTTTCTCTTCTCTGGACAATCTGCAATAACATGGCCATGTCTATTGCAGCAATAGCAAACAATCTTTGAACTAGTTGTCTTGCTTGATTTTGTCCTTTTCTTGTCATTCTTTGAAGACCTCTTTTTCTGATAAGAGTCTTCCTTTCCTTGTGATGTAGAAGGCCTTGACCTCCACTGTTTCTTTTTCAAAAACTTCTGAAAGTGTCTAGTGAAAGCAGCAAAGTCTTCATCACTTTCACTGCTCTTAGACTTTGTGCTGTCAGACTCATCAGACTCTGATTCAACTACCTCTGGAGGTGGAGTTGAAGACTTATTCCTGTACTTTCTGGGAACTTCTGTCTTGAAAGCAACAGTTCTTTCTTTGTGCTCAGTCCTTGTTGATTTCTCCTCCTCTTTTCTCACTGTTAACTGCATTTCATAAGACAATAGCTTGCCAAACAGTGTGGGAGGAGGAATTTCCCCCAACTTAGTCATTTCTCTTATGGCACAGATCTTGGTGTCCCAATCTTTGGTTAGGGACCTTAAGAACTTGTCATTTAGTTCATAGTTAGTGAACTCTCTTGCATAAAACATGAGTTCATTAACTATCCTGTAAAATTTCTTATAGCACTCAGTGATGCTATCACCCTTTCCTTGCCTAAAGCTCTCATACTCCTGATTTAGCAAGGACTTCCTATCTTGCCTAACTTCTTCAGAACCTTCCATATATACAATGAGAGTATCCCACATCTCTTTTGCTGTCTTACAGTGAATTAAGTTCTGAAAAGTGGCATCATCAATGGCACTCACTATTATGTTCTGTGCCCTCTTGTCCATGGTGGCTAGGACAATTTCATCCTTAGTCATCTCAGAGAAATCCTTTGGAGTCCTCTGATTTGCATCCAATACTGAAATCTTCATTGGCACATAAGGCCCTTCCTTAACTGTGATGTAGATTCTAGGGTCAGAGGCTTCCATAAATAGCCTTACCCTCTCTTTCCAGATCCCAAAGATCTCTTTCCTGCATATGGGTAATTTTATGGAACCCAATTCCTTGTGATTCTCATAAGAACCCATGTTTCTTAATGTTCTTGAATTTCTTAAATCTGTGAATTGCCTTACACTGAATCTGCCAAACAGGATCTCCTCAGACTGTTAGTCCTTGTTTTGAGGAACCTCGCTTTGATACCACTTGAAAGATATGGTACTAAACACCTAGAGGGGGGGGGGGGGGGTGAATAGGTGACCTAATCCTTTTCTAACTTTATTGGCAGCAATCAGTTATTTCACAGCAAACTAACTAGTTTATCACAGCAAAATACAGCATACACAGCAACAGTTTTCAGCACAGTACAACACACAGTGATTTATAGTGGTTCCCCAAGATATTGGTACATCCACTTTCCCCCTTCGCCTATCTAGCAGTGTACTAGATTCGGCCAAACTCCTACACTGTCTCAGAACCCAAATTGGTTCCTACCTCAGGCCCAAAGCCTTACAACTCAGCTTTATCCCAAAGCCTACACTCAGCCAATCAAGGCCTACACTCAGCCAATCCAAGGCCTACACTCAGCCAACAAGGCCTACACTCAGAGATCTCTATCTCCTACACTCAGGCAAACAAGCCCTACCCTCAGCCTTTATAAATATAGGCTTACAATCACTCAGATCCAATGGATCCTACAAGTTAAAAAGATATTACAAATTATAACTCTACAACTCAGAAAGATAAGAGGGGAGTTGAGAGATTCTTGATGAGTTCTTGGAAGAACTCAGCTGGATCCAATCTGACTTAGCTTTCTTCAAAGCTTCTTGAGTAGAACTGAATAAGACTGAATCCTCTGCAGTTGTTCCTTGACCTCTGCCACTTAAGACCCAGAATTGAATCTGAATCCTTCTTCTCAGCCTAGTTCCAGAGGCTGATTTCTTGGAAGGAGCCCTCTCTCTCCAACTTCTTAGATCTGCACTTGGACTGCAAGATCTTCTTGTGTTGATAGTCAGTATATCACTTTTCTGATTACTTGAATAATCTGTACCACTTGTTAATCACTTGATCAACTCTTTCAACAACAGTTTCTGTAAACTGTGGGTGCCTATTTATAGGCCTTCTTCATGGTAACCGGCTGGTCCGGTTCATAACTGACTTCTGACATCTCTGACAGTTGCTATAGACCGGCTGGATCGGCAGCTGTCATGTCAACCAGTCACTTCTTGAAAATCTCTAACAGTCAGTAAGTGTCGAGACTTTCTGTCTTTAAGTGTCGACACTTAGAGACCAAGTGTCGACACATGCTTTGTAAGTGTCGACACAAGTCTACAAGGTGTCGACACATATCCTTGTATGTCTCGACACAGATTCTTCTGCATGTGTCGACACAGAAATTGAGTGTCGACACAAGTACTTGTTCTTCTAGCTTTTGCTGAATTCTTCTATGTGTCGACACATCTCCTTTGTGTCGACACATCTTCTTGTGTTGAATATGTCAAGTGTCGACACTGCTTCTTGATGTCGACACATATCCTTTTATGTTGAATCTTGCTGAGTGTCGACACAGCTCCTTGTGTCGACACACCTTCTTGTTGTTGAGACTTCAGCTGAGTGTCGACACATTGCCTTAGTGTCGACACTTGTACTTAGAATAATTTGTTGTTCTTTCTGTTCTTTGCTAAGTGTCGACACAGCTCCTTATGTCGACACTTTCTTCAAGTGTTGAGTCTTTAGCTGTGTGTCGACACATTGTTCTGAGTGTCGACACATACTTCAAATGCTGACTCTTCTATTGAGTGTCGACACATTGTGCTGGGTGTCGACACTTACTTCAAGTGCTGACTCTTCTGCATAGTGTCGACACATTGTGTTGAGTGTCGACACTTGTACTTAGACTCTGCAGACTTTTGCTGAGTGTCGACACAGCTCCAAGTGTCGACACTTTCTGGTGTAGACACAGCTTCACTGGGTGTCGACACAGCTCCTTGTGTCGACACTTTCTGTCTGCACTTTTCTTCACTGAGTGTCGACACAGCTCCAAGTGTCGACACTTTCTGTCTGGTGTCGACTCTGCATCCCAGGTGTCGACACAATGACTCCAAGTGTCGACACATCTTGTCTGGGTGTCGACACAAGTCTTCTTAAGTGTCGACACTTTCCCTCTGGGTGTCGACACATGGACTTAGAAACTTTTTGCTTCAGTCCAGTACTTTCTTAACCTGCACAAGTAACTCAAACATACATCAAATACATTATGATGTATATCATTGAGTTGGGTGAGGCTTCTTCAAATCAGGTACATTTGACCAATGTACCCAACACTTGTGCTTCCATTGTTTGTTGGGATTTACCTTTGTACCTCTATTCCTTGGTTTCTGCTGGTTCAACGTGCGAACTGGGTAGTTCCGAAGATATTAATTTGGCGTTTGGGCTATCTTGCTGACCACGTTGAGAAAATTTAACACACATACCCTTGCTCCAACAACTCTTGCAGTTGAACTTTCATCTCCACCATTTCCTTAGGCGCCAGCCGATAAGGAGATCGTGACACAGGCTTTGCACCTGACACTAGCTCGATCATAAAATCTATCTCCCGCTGAGGTGGGGCTCCAGGAGGATCTGCGGGGAACACATCAGGGTATTCCGATACCACTGAAATACAATCCAACGCGGGCTTCGGCTTTGCAACCTCCACTAGTGTAAAGAACAGTTCTGCTCCAGCACGAACCGCCTTCACCACCTGAAGAGCAGACATCAATGTCTTGCTCGACCCCTTTAAGCCCGTAAAAGTCGTCTCACGACTCGCTCCCAGCTTAACTTCCTTGCTACCGCAATCTATATGGGCCTGCTGCTCCGAGAGCCAGTCCATGCCAAATATGACGTCGAACTCCACTAACGGAAGTAAAGACGCCCGCAGGTCGAACTCCTGCTCCCCAATACGAACCTTAACATCGCAGATCCTATCCGCTCGCATCGAACACCCATTGGGCAACAACACATCCAACTTATCCTTCGCCATCGAAGAAGGGACTCCGATGCGTGATATAAATCCTTCGGACAAGAAGGAGTGTGAAGCTCCCGTATCGAAGAGTGCTCGTGCCGGATTTTCGCAAATCAATACAAATCCTAAACAAGCAGTGGTAATGTAACACGTGCATAACAAGTATTTAAAGAAATTGACTTGCTATAAATTAAATCGTACCTGTCACCACATCAGCTTGTTTGATGGCCTCCTGTTGGCCAAGATTATAGACCCTTGGTTGGGCCGGAGCATAGTGGGATGCGGTCGACTCCACCGCCTTTCCCTTCTCTTCATAAGTAGCTCCCGGCCTTCTCTCGGACTTAGGACGTCCGCTCCAACAATCACGGGAAAAATGTCCCGTCTTTCCACATGTAAAACACGCACGCGGGGTCCGACTCGTAGTCGCCCCAGAAGCACCAGAAGGAGCTGGACCCGAAGTCCTATGCTTCTTGAAAGACCTCCGATAGCCGGACTTTGAAGTAGTCGGCACTTTGAATTCAGATTTCTTCTCACCCAAGCTTTTCTTTGCTTGTACGTTCTTCATGTCCTTCTCCAAGGACCGGGCAGTATTGACCAAGGTTAAGAAACCCTGCGTCATCGGCCCCGAAAGTAGTTGTCTCAACTCATCCCTCAAGCCTTCATAGAAGTGATTAGTCTTGCGCTCCTCATCCACGATGGTGGAGCTAGCATAACGACTCAGACGAGTAAACTCGTGGAGATATTCATCCACGCTCCTCTCACCCTGTACCAACTTCAGGAACTCATTCTCCAATGCTATCTTCTGCGTCGAAGGGAGGTATCTAGCCAAGAACAATCCCGAGAACTCTTCCATCGGAACGTCTACAAGTTGTCTACCTCTCAAATGATGCAGCTCCAATCCTTCCCACCACATCCTTGCTTCACCGTCCAGAAGGAACGTAGCGATGGTGGTAATTTGCCACTCCTCCGTCTCAGTTGCTGTCATGACTCTCTTCACCCTGGAGAGCCAGTCTTCAGCCTGAGATGGGGTTCCCAACCCCGAGAATAACGTAGGGTTAAAGCTCATTACATGCTTAAGCTGCCTCTCAGTTGCCCTCCTCGGCACCACCGGTTCTACAACCACTTGCTCCACTCTCCTCGGCTCAGCCTCTTGAAGAGGTTCTTGCTCCATCACAGGAGGGGGCTGCTGCGTCTGCCTTCCAGGCTGCGCATTTATCACGGCCAACACCGCTTCAGCCCCCAACCGTATATTCTCAGCCGACAGAGGTGTTGCAGGAGCAACATCCGGTGCACTACTAGCCTCAGAAACTCGGCGTTCTGACGGCCCAACACCACTTCTGGTCACCTATAGTGGTACAAAACACCGTTAAGCGACCACATAAATTGCAAACAGCAATTATAGGAACACGCAGGTTCCTCAAACACGAGTATTTTCATTCCTAAGTAGACATTCATGGGTTCTTTTTACTGTTATTACGATGACGCACACAATGTGCTCACCACCCCTTAAAAAGAATTCGCCCACAAATTCAGTTTAAGCCCAACCAAAACCATGGCTTTGATACCAAATTGTAACATCCCCTATCCGTCACATAGCATAAAGCAGTAGGTCCGGCCGGGGCCCGACGTCGTATTCCACAGATAGACCGGGTGGTTACTTATGGAAACCATCCAACCAATCTCAACGTCCTACATAGAGCATTCTAGCGGAAGCAGTTTATAAAAGTTGTAAACAAGAACCCAGCATCAAAGCACGAATGTCCACTAATACAAAATATGAATGTTATACAAAATAACCAAAACAAGCCTTAAGGCCTTACAAAATGTTTCACTTGAATATTACATGTTTTACAAACCACGGCACGCAGGCCGGTCATATATGAATAAAATAGTAAACACTTCCATTTGGGCCTTCGAGGGCCGGCTTCGCAAAAAGGTCTTTAGCCCGCTATTGACCTCTTGGTCCAGCTACACCTGCAAGCAACAAACCACCGCACGGTGGCAAAACAAGGCAACGGTCAGCAATGCTGACCAAATTATAACGATCCCGCCCCCAACTCGGGGCGGCGATGCTCCTTCCCTGCATTTCTTTAGCATAAGCGAGCAATTTAATATCAATAGCTAATTCATCACAGACGTTGGCTCGCATGGCCACACGCCCCGTGCTCTCAGGGCACATTCTCGGTGAACCAGTCAATGTCACGTCAATTAAAGCCATTGACATTCCAGACTCACCACCGCCACTTGGACGGCCAAACCTATGAGCAATTTGTCTTCCTGGCCTGGGTCACGACAATTTAAGCCATTGACCGTCGAAGACCCTACTCTATGCCAACGGTAAGTGCCACGTGCCTTTAGGTCTCTTTAACCGAACGACATAGAACAGGTACGGTTCCATCTAACCCGTGCTCACATCGCAACGACAATTTAAGCCATTTGCGCGTGTCAAACTTCCGCCGAGTCCCATTTCCATCACAAGTCACATAACTCAGTTATGTTCAAGTTGGCTCTCAAGCCACCAAGTTGGCAAGATCTCGTATCCGCCCAGTTTTCCGGGTGCACCTTTGGGTTAGTCCCCAAGGCTCCCTGCTGCAATCTACCGCGTAGAAAACCCGAAAAACAACCAATAGCACGGAGTCTTCTCCGGCATTATGCAATGCAACATCACCGATCCAGACCAACATGTCCGGATAGGCTTCACACATCATGCCTATGTCCGTTCTCGCTTACGGACTCTAAACAATGGGGACTTCACATATCTACCCGAAGGAACGCCTCCAACTTTCCGCAAACTCGCGAGAGCGGGCTTCCTATGCAAAGAAAGAGAGCTACTCATGCTCAAGATGAGGATCGTTACCCTTGCGTTCCTCTTTGGCGCCATGGAAAAGTAATCGGATGAAAACCCCCGCACTAGCGTTGCCTCCGTGGATCCGGAGTCGGCTCGCGATTCGGAGCTCCGAAGCTCCTCCAATGGCGGGATCTAGCTCCTTCTTCCTCCCTTGGCTCTCCTCTCTCTCTAAGGCTTTAGAAAGAGAACACTTAAGAAAAAGTAAGGGTTTTGAAAGCCCAAACCCGGGTATATCCCTTCAGGAACAACCCCCAGCCGTTGGATCTCAAAATAAGAAAACGAACGACTTTGATTCGGGGCTGAAATGCCCAATCTAGACCGAACACGGCCTGGCACACGCCCGTGTCTAGGGCCGTGTGCCTCATTCGCCGTCAAAATCGAATCTCCTGGAACCTCACACGGGTATCGAACACGCCCGTGTTCGAGCTGACACGCCCGTGTTCCACGTAACACGGCCGTGTGGCCGGCCGTGTACCCCATGATTTTTCCCGAAAATCAACCCGAGCACTGCACGGGTTCTAGGACACGCCCGTGTCCTTACCCGTGTCACCTTGACACGCCTGGACCCCAGGCCGTGTACACGGTCTCGACATTTCGTCGAGCGAAAATCGTCGATCTGATGACACGGCCTTGGACATGCCAGTGAACTAGGCCGTGTGCCTTGTCTCGACGAATCGTCGAGTAAAGATCGTCGACTCCCCGGGACGATCGTCGAGACAGGTCGACACGCCCTGCGACACGCCCGTATCACAGGTCGTGTGCCTTGTCTCGACGCATCGTCGAGCGAATCTCGTCGACTCCGCGACTAAGTGTCGACACGGGTCGACACGCCCTGCGATACGCCCGTGTCGCAGGCCGTGTGCCCAGTCTCAACGAATCGTCGAGAGAATCTCGACGACTTCGCGGCTAAGTGTCGACATGGGTCGACACGCCCTGGGACACGCCCGTGTCCCAGGCCGTGTGCCTGCTGCCAGAACCCAAACTGGCCCAAAACGTCCCCCCTTCGCTCCTTTGAGTTTCGGGGCGTTACAACTCCGCGGCCGAGAAACAGCCGCGGAGAGGCTTTGGGGTGCTTGGGCTGCAGCCCGGTAACGATGTCTTGAACGAGACAAGCCGATGGGCCTCTGAGCTCGGGCCGAGGGTCGTTACAATAAAAAGTGCACTTTTATTGTAACGACCCTCGGCCCGAGCTCAGAGGCCCATCGGCTTGTCTCGTTCAAGACATCGTTACCGGGCTGCATCCCAAGCACCCCAAAGCCTCTCCGCGCATGTTTCTCGGCGCGGTGCATTGTTGAGGCCAGGTCTTGAACCCGCAACCCCCTTGATAAGGATTCTTCTAACCACTCCTCATCACCAACTGGGCTGCAGCCCGGTAACGATGTCTTGAACGAGACAAGCCTGTGGCCTCTGAGCTCGGGCCGAGGGTCGTTACAATAAAAAGTGCACTTTTTATTGTAACGACCCTCGGCCCGAGCTCAGAGGCCCACAGGCTTGTCTCGTTCAAGACATCGTTAACGGGCTGCAGCCCAAGCACCCCAAAGCCTCTCCGCGCCTGTTTATCGGCCGCGGTGCATTGTTGAGGCCAGGTCTTGAACCCGCAACCCCCTTGATAGGCAACCTTCAACACTTCCCATCACCAACTGAGCGGAGAGGCTTTGGGGTGCTTGGGCTGCAGCCCGGTAACGATGTCTTGAACGAGACAAGCCGATGGGCCTCTGAGCTCGGGCCGAGGGTCGTTACAGAGGGTCTACTCGCCCAAGCCGCCGGCGGGCTGGTAAGTGTCAAGCACTACTCTTCTCTTTTACGTAGAACATTTTGCGCTGATACCAAACTGGATTTTATCTTTACTAGGATGCCAAAGCTGCAGGGGAGCTTCAAGCTCGCAATGCCGAGTAGGGGGAGGAGATCAGCCAACTGCGTGCACGCCTCGACGAGCTGGAGGGCGCGAACACGAAGCTAAAGGAGGAGAAACAACACCTCCTCGGCGAGGTCCACCGCCAGGCGGAGATCTTCTTCCCGCCCCACGACATCGACCCTACCCTCCCCTACAAGAGCCCGCGGATCTTTGGCGAGGCCGAACTCGCCGAGAGACTGCGGATCAACTCCATCCAAGCCGCCGAGTACACCCTCCAAATGATGAAGGACTCGAGGGTGCTGGTGGAGGGATGCGAGGGGATCTCAGCGCGGGACCTGATGCCGAGTCTGTTCCCGGCAACGCCGCCCAGCGAGAAGGAAGACAGCTTGGATGCGATGTTCGGGAAGAGCTTCCAGGATCCATCGGGTGACGGAGAGGACCATTACAGCGGGGGGGGGGGGGGGGGGGGGGGTGAGGCCTGAGGATAGCTTGTACTTTTTTCCCTTTTCCTTTTTTGTTTACTCGCCGAGGCGAGCCCCCTGTAACTATTTTTATAAAAACTTGCTTAATGAAAGAAGGTTTTTGATCATAGCCGTGCCACTTTTCTTTTCCTTTTTTTCTTTGTACTTTGTTTGTTATGCGCTGAATACCCGCGAGTGCTTCCCCACGCGACTTCGCCGAGACAGGTCCCGCGAGTGGGGTAGTCATGAGTTTGCGCCCGCGAGTGGATACGCTTTAAGTGCTCGCCAGACCCCAAGCGATTCGGGAGCGGGCTGCCCTCCGCCCTTGCCGCGCCACCTTAACTCGCCCGCAAGACATCCGAGTTGAACTTAAAAAGAAGGGAAAATCTTCTAAGGAAAACAGGCAAAGGGATGAAGTGCCCCGGCCTGGCTCGCCTTCCTTCAGCTAGGCCCGAGTTCGCCTCTTCTTTGCTGATGCCGAGCTGGGGTCGGCGAGTCCAAGCTCGCCTGTACAGAACCTTCCCCTCTTTTTCCTAGCAATTTCAAGGCCGACTCCATCGAGTGACTTCCTGCCCTACCAGCTAGGTGAGAGCCTGAGAGCAGGATCTGCTCGATGCCAAGGATGACACCGAGTGACTTTCGGCCCTGCCTGCTAGGTGAGAGCCTGGCAGCGGGATCTGCTCAGGGTCCAAACACCTTCCATCGAGTGACTTCCGGCCCTGTCAGCTAGGTGAGAGCTTGACAGCGGGATCTGCTCGAGGCCAAGGATGACACCGAGTGACTTCCGGCCCTGCTAACTAGGTGAGAGTCTGGCAGCGGGATCTTCTCGGGGTCCAAACACATTCCATCGAGTGACTTCCGGCACTGTCAGCTAGGTGAGAGTCTGATAGCGGGATATGCTCGAGGCCAAGGATGACACCGAGTGACTTCCGGCCCTGCCAGCTAGGTGAGAGCCTGGCAGCGGGATCTTCTCGGGGTCCAAACACATTCCATCGAGTGACTTCCAGCCCTGTCATCTAGGTGAGAGCCTGACAGCGGGATCCACTCGAGGTCAAGGATGACACCGAGTGACTTTCGGCCCTGCCATCTAGGTGAGAGCCTGGCAGCGGGATCTACTCGGGGTCCAAACACATTCCATCGAGTGACTTCCGTCCCCATCAGCTAGGTGAGAGCCTGACAGCGGGATCTGCTCGAGGCCAAGGATGACACCGAGTGACTTCCTGCCCTGCCAGCTAGGTGAGAGCCTGGCAGCGGGATCTTCTCGGGCTCCAAACATATTCCATCGAGTGACTTCCGGCCCTGTCAGCTAGGTGAGAGCCTGACAGCAGGATCTGCTCGAGGCCAAGGATGACACCGAGTGACTTCCGGCCCTGCCAGCTAGGTGAGAGCCTGGCAGTGGGATCTGCTCGGGGTCCAAACACATTCCATCGAGTGACTTCCGGCCCTGTCAGCTAGGTGAGAGCCTGACAGTGGGATCTGCTCGAGGCCAAGGATGACACCGAGTGACTTCCGGCCCTACCAGCTAGGTGAGAGCCTGGCAGCGGGATCTGCTCGGGGTCCAAACACATTCTATTTTCTATGTAGGCTAGCTATGACAGTATTGTGGTGTTGAAGAAATTTATTATAATAAAAGTATTGCTTACATGCTTCAGGGGAAAAAAACATTTTAAATCGTCACCACTCCAGGTGAGACTCAGGGTCTCGCCCTCTACATTTTGGAGTCGATAGCCTCCTGACTTCAAAGCTTCCTTTATAATAAACGGTCCCTCCCAGCTAGGGTTGAGCTTCCCTATGGATGTCGACCTCCCTGCTGCATCCACCTTCTTCAGCACCAGGTCCCCTTCAACGAACTGCTTGACCCTGACATGCTTGTCAAAGTACTTGGTCATTCTTCTTTTCACCTCCTCCTGTCGTATAGCGGAAATGTCCCTCAGCTCTTCCACCATGTCAAGGGAGAGCCTCAGCTCCTCCTCGTTCTCTGCTTGCCATTCCTCTCGGCCCTCTTTGGCCGCAATGACTCGAGGTGTTTGGAATTCAAATTCCACGGTGAGCACTGCCTCGCACCCATGGGAGAACTTGAAGGGGGTCTCTCCAGTAGCCGTGTTGGGGGTGGTTCTTAGGGCCCAAAGAACTGCGGGAAGCTGCTCCACCCAGCTCCCTTTCAAATTCTCCACTTTCTTCTTGAGGAGGTTGACGATGATCTTATTTGCGGCCTCCACCTGCCCGTTTCTCCTGGGGTGATGGACTGAGGCGAACCTGAGGTCAATTCCAAGCTGATCGCAGAAGCTGGTGAATTCGGCGCTCGCAAACTGGGCCCGTTGTCCGTGACGATGGCTTGGGGCAGCCCATGGCGGCAGATGATCTCCCCCCAGAAAAAGTTCCTTATAACCCGGGAAGTCACCTTGGCCAGCGCCTTCACCTCCAACCATTTGGAGAAGTAGTCGATCATTACCAGGTGGAACCTCCTCTGCCCGCTGGCCTGGGGGAACGGCCCAACCAAATCCATTCCCCAAATGGCGAAGGGCCAGGGGGCCGTGATACTTTTGAGTTGCTGGGCCGGTTGTAGTTGGAGGGGGCAAACATCTGACATTTATGACACCTCCTCGCGAACTCTGCGGCGTCTTGGCCTAGGGTGGGCCAGAAATACCCTTGTCTGACTATTCTTCCCTCCAGGGTCTGACTCCCGGAGTGACTCCCACACTCTCCAGAGTGGACTTCCTCCAAGATCCATTGTACCTCCCCCTCAGCCATGCAACGAGCCAGCATCCCTGAGAGTGTCTTCCTGTACAGCTGCCCGTCCTGGAGGAGGTAGTACGCCTACTTATGCTTTAGCTTTTTCTTATCTTCCCCCTCCGGATATTCTCCCGCGGAAAGGAAAGCTACAACCGGGTCCATCCATGAAGCCTGCTGATCAATCTGCATGAGCTCCCCCTCTTCGATGGAGGGGTGGAACAGGTCGGTGATGGTACCCCCCACCTGGGGACCATGCTTTGCTAGTTGGTCGACTTGTTCATTTTCTTCCATGGGCACGTGTCGGATGGAGAAGGTTTGAAAAGTGCCTATGACCCCCTTCACTTTGGCTAAGTATAATCTCAGGGTGGGTTCCCTTGCCTCAAACTCCCCGTTGATCTGGGAAGCTACCACCATGGAATAGTTGAGGACCTCCACGTCCAACACCCCCAGCTCGCTGGACAGGCGTAGCCCTGCTATTACGGCCTCGTACTTGGCTTGATTATTTGTAATGGGAAAGTGCACCACCACCATCTGCTCAATTCGAGTCCCCTGAGGGCTTTCCAGGATCACCCCCACTCCTAGGGAATGCCTCCCCGAGGCGTCGTCTACCTTCACCTTCCAATGAGTCGGACGGGTGAGCTCTTTCTCTACCACTTCAATCACATAGTCAGCCAAGAAGTCGGTCATCGCTTGAGCTTTGATCGAGAGCCGCGGAACGAATGAGATGTCGAACTCACTCAACTCCACTGACCACTTGGCCAGCCTGCCCGAATGCTCCACCCCCTCGAAGATGTTGCGGAGGGGATGGCCAGTCACCACTCGGATTGAGTCTGCCTGGAAATAAGGTCGCAGCCTCCGGGCTGAGACGATCAGGGCGAAAGCCAGCTTCTCCAAAATCGTGTACCGGAGCTCGGCCTTCCTCAGGACCCGGCTTACGTAATAAATGGGGAGCTGCTTCTTTCCCTCTTCACGAACTAGGACGGAGCTCAAGGCCTCTGTCCCGACACCGAGGTACAAAAAGAGGTCTTCCCCCTCCTTCGGCCCTTGGAGTAGCGGAGCCTGAGTCAACTGCATCTTGAGGGCCTGGAACGCCTCCTTGTACTCCTTGGTCCATTCGAACTTCTGACAACCCCTCAGCGTTTTGAAGAAGGGGGAGCACTTTTCTCCTGCCCGGGAGAGGAACCTACTCAGCCCTGCTAGCTTCCCCGTCCGTCGTTGCACCTCCTTAGCATTCCGTGGCACCCCCAGCTCCAAGATAGCCTTGACCTTATCAGGATTCGGCTCGACCCCCGCGGGGGTGAGGAGGTGCCCCAAGAAATTTCCCCTGCTGGCCCCAAAGTCACATTTTAGGGGATTCAAACGCATCTTGTATTTGCGCAGGGTGGCAAAGGTCTCCTCCAGGTCCCGGAGGTGGGAGTCCACATCCCGACTCTTGATCATGAGGTCATCTACATATACCTCCAAATTCCTCCCCCTTTGCTCCTTGAAGACCCTATCCATCATCTTTTGGTAGGTTGCCACTGCGTTCTTTAGCCCGAAGGGCATCATCTTGTAATAGTATCATCCATCCCCTGTGATGAACGAGACATCCTTGATGTCCGGGGGGTGCATCCTGATTTGATGATAACCTGAAAAGCTTCTAAAAAACTCATTACAGAAAAATCGACGGCTGAGTCAACCAGCGCGTCGATCCGAGGCAAAGGATAACAGTCCTTAGGACAAGCTTTATTAAGTAAAGAAAAATCGATACACATGCTCCATCGGCCATCTCCTTTCTTGACCATGACCACGTTGGAGACCCAGGTGGGATATTGGATCTCAGACACGAAGCCGGCCTTGAGGAGCTTCGCCACCTCCTCCCTGATAGGCTATGTTAGCTTGTCCGCAGTGTACCTCTTCTTCTACTGAACGGGGCGTGTCCCCGGGTCCAGGTTGAGGCGGTGGCAGGCCACATCCGCGTCAACCCCCGGCATCTCTGCGGCGTTCCAAGCGAAGATGTCCACGTTCTTCTGGATGCACGCCAGCATCCTGTCTTGGTCCTCCGGGGTCAGACCCCCATTGACGTGGATCTTCTCCATACTGCCTCCACGGGTGAGCACCTCCAGCTCCACCACTTCTTCCGCAGCCTCTAGCCTGGACTGCTTTCCCCATTTCTCAGCATCCCCTTCCTCCGAAACGGGAACCTCTACCTCAATCTCTTCATCTACGGCCATCACTTCGGCCACTTCCAGATCTCCTGCCGCCTCTGCCTCTACACAGTTCATCTCCAGCTCCTCCCCTCCTGCTTCCTGCTCAGCCTCCTCCATCCTTCGCCCCATCTCCTCGGCTCCCTCCTGCCAGGAGATGGTGTTCAACGCAGTGACATAACACTCCCACGCCACGTTTAGGTCCCCCCTGACCCTGACCTGGATCCCCTCAGCGTTGAACTTCAAGCATTGATGGAAGGACGAGGGGACGCAGCGGAAGGCGCTGATAAGGGGCCTCCCGAAGATGGCGCTGTAGCTGCTGGGGGCGTCAACAATTACGAACCTGCAGTTCCTGGGCTGCCCCCCCCAAGGTAACATGGAGGCCTACTCCTCCCTCCACTTCCTTCCACTCTCCTAAAAACCCGAACAAGGGTCTATCCGAGGCCAGCACCCTCTTTGCCTCCACCTTCATCGCGTCAAAAGCCTTTTTGAAGATGACATTGACGGAGCTCCCGTTGTCAACGAGGATCCGAGAGATGGTGAAATTCTCGATGGCTGCCTTGATGACCAGCGCATCACAGAATGGATCCTCGTGATCTGGCATGTCGCTTCTGGAGAAGGTGATCCTCTCCTCCGGGGGTGGGGTCTGGGAAGTGGAGGCAACGCTCCGGTGGTACATGGTGTGGAGGCTCGTCTTGTGGGAAGCCTCGACCCCCACCTCCCTGTGGATCACTCTGATCCCTCCTCGGGTTCCAACATCCACCCAGTCCTCGCAACGATCCTCCTCCGTCCGAGGAAGGACCTCCTCAATCCTCACTTCTTGTCATCCCTGCTGCTGCTGCTGCTCCCTATTTCCTCTCATCTCAAGAAATTCTGGGCACGTGGCTGTTGCGTGCCCCTCCTCCTGATGGAAGTCGCAATAGGGCAACTCCACCCTCACTTCTCTCCTCCTCCTCCTCATCATTCCACTCCTTGTCCCCAAGGCTATGGCCATTGCCTCCTCTTGATCGGGGAGCCGGGGCCTTTGGGCCTGCCTCTAGCCTGGAGGGTGGAACTGATCTTGCCTCCCCTGGTAGTGATCCCTTCCGTGGTATCCCCTCTGTGGCCCCTGCCCTTACCACTCAGGTCTCCATCCCAGTCGACGGTCGGGCTCCTAACGCCCCCACCTTGGCTGTTGCTGCCATTGGAGCTGCCTTTGCTCCCTCTGCCGAGGATCTCCTCTTCTCTCCTCCTGTCCTTTCCCTCCTCTTGACTACTTCTCTTCCTCTGTGGCCCACTTGGCCAGCTTCCTCGCAAACTCCGAGTTCGACGCCTCCCCGTCAACTTCTCTTGCCGCCCTCTCCATCAGCTCCTCATAGGAGGGGGGGGGGGGAACTCTCTTCAGCTCCATACGGAAGAACCCCTGATGTAGGCCAAGGGTAATGGCCATCATCAGACTATGGCCCGGCATCTCCTGAACCTGTGTAACCTCCTCCTAGAACCGGTCCACGTAGCTTCCCAACGTCTCGTTCACCCCCTGCTTGATGTGGAACAGGGACTCAGACTCCTTCTTCCTCTTCTTCGAGGTAGTGAACCTCAGCATGAACCCCCGGCGCAGGTCCTCGAAGTAGTAGATGGAGCTGGCCGGTAGCTGATGGAACCAATCCCTTGCCTTCTCCCTGAGGGTGATAGCGAAGAGTCGGCATTTGAATCCGTCCGACATCTGACGGATGGTGACTACGTCTTCGAACCATTGAACATGCTGGACTGGGTCTCCCTTCCCGGTGTAGTAGGACATCTCGGGTTCCCTGAACCCATCTGGAACTGGAGCTGAGGAGACCAGCTCGCTGAAAGGACTGCCTCCCCCCACTGGGCGAGCCGGCGAGTCTCGCGAGCCCAGCTCGCCGAACCGGCCTCGGCCTGCCGAGCCGGGAAAGAGCTCGCGCCCGGGGAGCTCGCACCCCCGGCCGTCCTCGGCCACCTCCTTCCCAGCTCGCCTGCAGGGAGCGTCCTCGCCCAAAGAGGGGGCGACCGCGATTTGGACTGCCGGAGTCGAGCAATCGGCCCGCGTGCCGAGTGCGAACTTGACGAGGCTCAGCACCTCGTTCCTGAATTCTTCCAACATCCCCACCGTGGCGAGAGGCGGGGGGGGGGGGGGGGCGGCGAGTTCGGTCTGTCAGATCCCTGTCCTCCTGTCATCGAACTCGCTGAAGCTTTTCTGCGCTGACCACTCTCCACACTCATCGCACCAAAATGTTGAAACCGATTTCTCGATCTCTTGTGGAGTTCGACCCTTGGGGAAGGGGTGGTCTCGCTCCTACTTCACTCCTGCAAGAAAAACAACAAAGAAAACAAGGAGAAACCAACCCAAGGGCTCGGCGGGGAGGTCCCACCACAAACCCGGAAGATCTCAGAGCGCTTCCCCTCCTTAGCCAGAAGCTGAGCTAAGGTACCCTGAGAAAGCACTTGAAAACTGGAGCACGAAGGCACAGGAAGCATGCATTCTGGGGTACCCCTTGGGTCCTATTTTAAGTTTTTAGAATATGGACTGCCAATAACCAAAAGAACTGACCTGAAATTAACAGAAAACCCTTGGTTGGGTCTGCCAACAGCCAAACTCCGCTGTTTTGAAGGGATATGGGCAGACCAGCGGGGGCAAAATGGTAAAAAGTACCTCATTCATCCAGGCGAGCTGGGGAGCTTTGACCACCTCGGCAGGTCCTGCTCGCCTACTGTTGTCGAGTTCCACAGCCAGGGTGCGAGCTGGGGCTAGCTCGGCGGATGCCGAGCTCATGGTCGGCGAATTCCAATCTCCGATCGACGGTCGCCGATCTCTGGTCGACGAATGCCGAGCTCTGGCTTGGCTTCCCTGCTGCCGAGCTCGCCTACTGTCTCCAACCTGATCTGTTAGGTTCCTCACAGCCTTGCTCGCCGAACACGGGGTTGTACAAATGGAAAAGTTGAAATTTTAATTTTTGAAAGGTTTTATTTTTTGCTTTGTTGAGAAATACTTTTTGTTTTTTTAATTTTTATTTGTTCTTTTTATGTGTTTTTGGCATAACCTAAGTGTAAAAAAGTAGATGTTTTAATTTTTAGGTAACCTTCATTTCTCTTTAATTTGTGTGTGTAAGTGTATGAGTTAGGTTTTCATTTTGTCATTTCAACTTTCATGTTGTGTGTGTGAGTGTATGAGGATAGTGTTTGATGCTTTCTTCAATTATATAGAGGGCGTTTTGTGTAGGAGATAAATTTTAATGCTTGCTTTTATGCTTTCTTCAATTATGTAGAGTGTGTGTCTGTAGGAGATAAATTTTCATGCTTTATTTTATCGCTTTCATGAAATTATGTAGAGTGCGTTGTGTGTAGGAGATAGTTTTATTGCTTTCTTTTAATTCGTGTAGTGTGTGTGTGTGTGTGCACGCATTTATTTTTTCCCACTCGTTAAGAGTTAAATGGCGTGCTTTTATTTCCCGCCTACTCTTTTGAGTAAAACTTGTAATTTTCTTTTTTTCTTTTCCACCTACTAGTTAAGAGTTAAATAGCGCGCCCTTATTTCCCGCCTACTCGTTCGAGTAGGACTTGTAATTTTTCTTTTTTTTGTAACTTAGTTCTTTTTGTTTATTTATAATTTGAAGTGTGTGTGAGTTCTCATTTTATCTAACTTTTTAAGCTTTCTCAATGTTTGTTATTTTCATGTCTTTTTCTTTTAAAACTTTAGCGCTTAATTACGAACTCGCGCATCATCAAATTATAAAATCGTCCCCATACCGATGTGTGGCTAATCTTTATTAGCCTCGGCATCGAAGTGCATTGGGACATTTAAAATAATTTGAAATAATTAAAGTTCTTAATTTTCACTTTAATTTTAGGACTTAAGGTTTACCCCGGGTTAACGACGCGTAGGACCACAAATCGATGTGTGGGCCCTGTTTCCGTTATCCATACGCTAGCTAGCCGAGAGGCCTTGCGTATGGACAGATCACCCCTGGGTAAAGAGAGTTGCGTGCATACCTGTTGGGTACATTGGTCAAATGTACCTGATTTGAAGAAGCCTCACCTAACTCAATGATATACATCATAGTGTATTTGATGTTTGTTTGAGTTACTTGTGCAGGTTAGGAATACACTGGACTGAAACTAAAAATTCTAAGTCCATGTGTCGACACCCAGAGGGAAAGTGTCGACACTTGAGAAAGCTTGTGTCGACACCCAGACAAGCAGTGTTGACACTTGGAGTCATTGTGTCAACACCTGGGAAGAAGAGTCGACACCAGTCAGAAAGTGTCGACACTTGGAGCTGTGTCGACACTCAGTGTAGAAGAATGCAGAAAAGCTGTGTCGACACTTAGCAGAAGTGTCGACACCTATAAGAGCTGAGTCAACACCAGAAAGTGTCGACACTTGAAGTAAGTGTCGACACTCAGCAAAAGTCTGCAGAATCTAAGTACAAGTGTCGACACTCAACACAATGTGTCGACACTATGCAGAAGAGTCAGCACTTAAAGTAAGTGTCGACACCCAGCACAATGTGTCGACACTTAGCTAAAGACTCAGTATTTGAAGTAAGTGTCGACACTCAGCACAATGTGTCGACACACAACCAGAGGAGTCAACACTTGAAGAAAGTGTCGACACTCAGCACAATGTGTCGACACTTAGTTGAAGACTCTACACTTGAAGAAAGTGTCGACACAAGGAGCTGTGTCGACACTTAGCAAAGAACAGAAAAGTTACAAAATATTCTAAGTACAAGTGTCGACACTAAAGGAATGTGTCGACACTCAGCTGAAGAAACAAGATTGAAGACTTGTGTCGACACCAAGAAGCAGTGTCGACACTTGACAGTTTCTACACATAAAGTTGTGTCGACACAAAGGAGTTGTGTCGACACTTAAAAGAATACAGTTGCAGAATGAAGTACAAGTACTTGTGTCGACACTCAATTTCAGTGTCGACACATGCAGAAGAATCTGTGTCGAGACATACAAGGAATTGTGTCGACACCTTGTAGACTTGTGTCGACACTTACACAATATGTGTCGACACTTGGCCTATAAGTGTCGACACTTAAGAACAGAAAGTCTCGACACTATCTGACAGTTAGAGAAATTTCAAGAAGTGACTGGTTGACATGACAGCTGCCGATCCAGCCGGTCTACATCAACTGTCAGAGATATCAGAAGTCTGTTATGAACCGGACCAGCCGGTTACCATAAAGGAAGCCTATAAATAGGCATCCATAGTTTACAGAAACTGTTGTTGAAAAGATTGTTGAGATAATATAGAAGTGGTTGAAAAAGTTTTTACAGAGAGAGTTCAGATCTTTGTAAAAGTGGTATATTGAGTATCAACACAAGAAGATCTTGCTGTGCATCAGCAGATCTAAGAAGTTGGAGAGAGAGAGCTCCAACCAAGTATTCAGTCTTTGGAACTAAGGCTGAGAAGAAGAATTCAGAGTCATCTGGATTTCAAGAAGCAGAGGTCAAGGAACAACTGCAGAAGATTCAGACTAATTCAGTTCTAATCAAGAAGCTTTGAAGGAAGCTAAGTCAGTTTGGATCTAACTGAGTTCTTCCAAGAACTCTTCAAGAATCTCTCAACTCCTCTCCTATTTTCTGAGTTGTAGAGTTAACTATTGTACTTTCTATTTTAACTTGTAGGATCCATTGGATCTGAGAGAATTGTAAGCCTATTTTATAAAGGCTGAGGGTAGGGCTTGGTTGCCTGAGTGTAGGAGTTGAAGAACTCTGAGTGTAGGCCTTAATTGGCTGAGTGTAGGCCTGGGTGGCTGAGTGTAGGCCTTTTGGCTGAGTGTAAGGCTTTGGGCCTGAGGTAGGAACCTAGTTTGGTTCTGAGTTAGTGGAGAAGTTTGGCCGAATCTAGTACACTGCTAGATAGGCGAAGGGGGAAAGTGGATGTACCCAAAGATTGGGGAACCACTATAAATTAGTGTGTCTGCTGTGGTGTGCTGTGCTGTGCTGTGGATTATTGTTTGATTTCTGTAATTGCTGTTAGCTGTAGTAATCTGTGAAATAATTGTTGTGCTGCCAACAAAGTTTTAAAAAAGGTTTAGGTCACCTATTCACCCCCCCCCCTCTAGGTGTTTAGGTACCATATCTTTCAAGTGGTATCAGAGGGAGGTTCCTCAAAAAGGACTAACTGTCTGAGGAGATCCAGTTTGGCAGATTCAGTATAAGTCAAGAAACAGTTTCAAGAAAATCAAGAAACATGGGGTCTTCAGAGAATCACAAGGAATTGGGTTCAATGAAACTGCCCATTTGCAGAAAGGAGATTTTTGGAATCTGGAAAGAAAGGGTAAGGCTGTTCATGGAGGCCTCTGACCCTAGGATCTACATCACAGTCAAGGAAGGGCCTTATGTGCCCATGAAGATTTCAGTCTTGGATGCTACACAGAGAACTCCAAAGGATTTTTCTGAGATGACCAAGGATGAGATTGTCCTAGCTACAATGGACAAAAGGGCAAAGAACATCATAGTTAGTGCAATTGATGATGCCACCTTCCAGAACCTTATTCACTGTAAAACAGCAAAAGAAATGTGGGATACCCTCATTGTCTACATGGAAGGTTCTGAAGAAGTAAGACAAGATAGGAAATCCTTGCTTAATCAAGAATATGAGAGCTTTAGGCAAGGAAGAGGAGATAGCATCACTGAATGCTACAAAAAGTTCTACAGAATTGTTAATGAACTCATGTCCTATGGAAGGGAGTTCACAAACTATGAATTGAATGATAAGTTCTTGAGGTCCCTAACCAAAGATTGGGACACTAAGATCTGTGCCATCAGAGAAATGGCAAAGTTGGGAGAAATTCCTCCTCCCACACTGTTTGGCAAGTTGTTATCTTATGAGATGCAATTGTCAGTAAGAAAAGAGGAGGAAAAGTCAACAAGGACTGAACACAGGGAAAGGACTGTTGCCTTTAAGTCAGAAGTACCTAGAAAGAACAGGACTAAGTCATCAACTCCTCCTCCAGAGGTAGTTGAATCAGAATTCTGATGAGTCTGTTAGCACTAAATCTACAAGCAGTGAAAGTGATGAAGACTTTGCTGCATTTACCAGACATTTTCAGAAATTCCTGAAGAAGAAACAGTGGAAGTCCAGACCTTCTTTTTCCAAAGGGAAAGAAGTTCAGTATCAGGAGAAGAAGCCTTCAAAGAAGGACAAGCAAAGGACAAAGACTAGCAAGGCAACTGGGTCTAAGATTGTGTGTTACTGCTGCAATAGACAGGGTCATGTAATTGCAGATTGTCCTGAAAGAAGGAAAGAATCCAGTGACAAAAAGAAGACTCACTTCAAAGGAAAGAAGGAGAAGTCCTTTGTTGCAAAGAATGAGAAGACTCTTTCAGACATTTCTTCTTCAGACACTGAGACAGATGCTGAAGCCTATATAGGGCTATTTGCTGAAGAAGAAGAAGAGTTTATGCAGATCATGGAATCAATCTATGAACAAGAAGAGGTTCAGTGCCAAGGAATGATGGCATTGACTGAAAGTACCAAAATCCTGGAGCAGCCAGGACCTAGTCAGGTACAAAGTCTAACTTAAGTTCAGATTCCAGTTCTAGTTCAGAGTCAGAATCATCTTCATCAAGTGATGGAAGTGATTCTGAATCTGAGGGAGATATTCATCAGCTCTTAGATGAATACCAAGTACTGTTGCAAGCCTATAAGAAAAGCAAGATCCTAGCCAAAAGTCAGGCAAAGGAGATTGCTGATCTCAAGGCAGCTGCAACAGATTTTGAGAAGGAGTATGATCAAAAACTGAATGAAGTAGCCAGGCTGAAACACATTACTGTGATTCAGATGGGTACTATTACATTTAAAAATGATCAAATTAAGTTGCTGGAGATCAATCTCCAGAAGGAAAAAGAGCTAGTTGCTAGGTTTTCAAAACCTAAATCAGTGCTACCCTTGATTGATGAATTTGTTCATCATAAAGGAAAGGCTGGATTGGGTTTTGTTAAGCTGTGAGGACTGTTCAGGATCAGTCCAAGTCCAAGGGCAAAGCCCCAACATTCAACAAGGCTGCTGTAGTCAAGACAGCAAAGGTTGTACCTAAGCAAAGGTACAACAAGTTTGAATGCTGGTGTTGTGGCAAGGTTGGCCACTTTGCCTTGGATTGTTGGCACAATGCCAGTGCCAAGTTGAGTAGCAAGTTACCTGTTGGAAAGCCAGCAGGTAGCTATGTCAAATTGCAAACTAACAATCACCAAGGACCCAAGTTTACTTTGGGTTCTAAGGTTCATTAATTTGTTTTGCAGGTGAATCCAAGTGGCCATACCCCTACATGGTACTTGGATAGTGGATGTTCCAGACACATGACTGGAACTAGGGGACTACTGAAGGACTACATCCCAATCAAAAATGGTCCAAAGGTGACCTTTGGTGGTTCTGAAAAAGGAATCATCAAAGGGTTTGGTAACATTTCTTCTAACCTTGTTACCATTACTCAAGTGGCTTATGTTAAAGGTTTGAAACACAACCTCATTAGTATAAGTCAATTAAGTGATGTAGGGTATGACATCTCATTTGTTAAAAATGGTTGTCATATCAAGAGGTCAAGTGATCAAGAGATCATTTTGACTGGATATAGAAAGAGAAATGTCTACTGCTTAGACATTATGGTTGAGAACAATTGTTCTCCAGTTTGTCTTGTAGCTGATGAGACAGTCTCTCAATGTGTCAAATGGCACAAGAGGCTTGCTCATCTTAATTACAAGACTATTGGCAAACTCTTTAGTAAAGAGTTAGTGAGGAATGGTCCTCAAGTTAAGTGTGTCAAAGATGGCATTTGCTCAGCTTGTCAAAAGGGCAAGCAGACTAAATCCACCTTTAGAAGCTTAGACAACAAAGATGCTGTGAGGTGTTTATACCTCTTGCATATGGATCTATTTGGTCCAATGCCAGTTCACAGCTTAGGTAGGAAGGTCTACACCTTTGTAGTTGTTGATGACTACTCAAGGTTTTCCTGGGTGTTCTTCTTAAAGCAGAAATCTGAAACACCTAGTGTCTTCTATAGTTTTGTTAAGCAAATTCAGAATGAATTGAACTGTACAGTGGTCAAAATTAGAAGTGACCATGGTACTGAGTTTCAGTCTGAAAGCATGACAAAGCTGTGTGAAGACTATGGGATATTTCAAGAATTCTCTTCACCTAGAACACCTCAGCAAAATGGCATTGCTGAAAGGAAAAATAGGACCTTGATAGAGGCTGGTAGAACCCTATTAAGTGATTCATCACTGCCAGAATATTTCTGGGCTGAAGCAGTTAACACTGCATGCCATGTGATAAATAGGGCTACCATCACTAAAAGGTTAAACAAGACCCCCTATGAAGTAGTGAAAGGCAGGAAACCAAATATGTCCTATTTTAGGATCTTTGGTTGTAAATGCTTCATACTTAACAATGGGAAGTCTTACTTAACTAAGTTTGCTGCCAAGTCCCAAGAGGGAGTGTTTGTTGGGTACAGCAATAATAGTAAGGCTTATAGAGTCTACAACTTGACCACACAAGTTGTAGAGGAGTCTGTGCATGTAGTTTTTGATGAAACACAACTAATTAACAATGAAGTTGTCTAGTAGTGTGTGCAGCCCTACAGGTCTTACTAAGAAGATGGACAAGCTAACCATAGAAGATGTACCTGCTGCAAGACAGCAAGTAGAAGAAGATGGTTTATGTCCAGGGGGAGAACTACATGTGCAAGGAGCTGTAGAAGTACAAGGAACTCAGCTTGATGAAGATGCTGAAGAAGTTCAACCAGAAGTAAGGATGCCTCCAGCCAACAGGCATCTAAGAGATCATCCAGTAGAGCTGATCATTGGAGATCCAAGACAAGGTGTTCAGACAAGGAGCAGAAATCAGAATGCTATAGTATATTCAAGTTTTTCTGTCTCAAATAGAACCAAAGAAATTTGAAGAAGCTATACAAGATCCACAGTGGACTGAAGCAATGCAGGAGGAGCTTAATCAGTTCAAAAGATGCAAGGTGTGGGATCTGGTTCCTAAGCCTAAAGATCACAATGTGATAGGAACAAAGTGGATCTACAGGAACAAGTTAGATGAACAAGGTGTCATCATTAAGAATAAGGCAAGACTGGTTGCAAAAGGATATAGGCAAGAAGAAGGTATTGATTTTGATCAAACCTTTGCTCCAGTAGCCAGACTGGAAGCCATAAGGATGTTCTTGGCCTATGCAACCTACCAAGGATTCAAAGTATACCAAATGGATGTGAAGTCAGCATTCCTTAATGGTAATTTAAAAGAAGAAGTATATGTGGAGCAGCCTTCAGGTTTTGTTGATCCTACTCTTCCACATTATGTCTATAGACTTAGGAAAGCATTGTATGGGTTAAAGCAAGCTCCTAGAGCTTGGTATGAAACCCTATCTAGTTTCCTCATTGAGAACAAGTTCACAAGGGGGAAAATAGATAAGACTCTATTCCTTAGGGAATCTAGAGGCAAAGTAATACTTGTCCAAATATATGTAGATGACATTATATTTGGGTCTACTGAAAGTAGCCTTTGCAAAAAGTTTGCAAAGCTTATGCAAAGTCAATTTGAGATGAGTAGTATGGGAGAGCTGAAGTTTTTCTTGGGTCTCCAAGTTAAATAGACTGAAAGTGGCTTGTCCATATGTCAGTCAAAGTTCACCCTGGAACTCATAAGGAAATATGGTATGGATTCATCCAGTACCATGAAGACTCCTATGGGGTCAAGTATGTCTCTAAGCAAGGATGATGCAGGGAAACCTGTAGATGAAACCTTGTATAGAGGGATAGTTGGCTCTCTTACTATACTTGACTGCAAGTAGGCCTGACATTATGTATGCTACATGTGTTTGTGCCAGGTATCAAGCCTTCCCCAAAGAGTCTCACTTGACTGCAGTCAAGAGAATTTGAGATATCTAAAGGGCACACCTTATCTAGGCCTCTGGTACCCTAGGAATGGAGATTTTGATCTAACAGGCTATTCAGATGCAGACTTTGCAGGATGCAAAGAAGATAGAAAGAGCACAACTGGATCCTGTCAATTCCTAGGTGGAAGACTCATTTCATGGAGTAGTAAGAAGCAAACCAGTGTGGCCATCTCCACAGCTGAGTCAGAATATGTAGCTGCAGGAAGTTGCTGTGCTCAACTTCTGTGGATTCAACATCAGCTAGAAGACTATGGATGTCAGGTAAGTAGAACTCCACTTTATTGTGATTCTACAAGTGCTATTTCCATAGCTAATAACCCTGTATCACATAGTAGAACTAAACATATTGAGATTAAATATCACTTTCTTAGGGAGCATGTAGAAAGAAATGATATTGCACTTGAATATGTTAAAACAGATAATCAGATAGCTGATATGTTTACTAAGCCCTTAGAAGAAGCTAAGTTTAATAGGTTCAAAATTGAACTAGGTATGATAAACTTAGACTAAGTATACAGAACAAAAATTGGCTAAGTAAAAAGGTGTCGACACATAGACAAGTCTATGTCGACACAGAATAGTAAGTGTCGACACTTCAGGAAAATGGTGTCGACACATCTAGGAAGTTAGTGTCGACACTTCAGAATGTTAGTGTCGACACATGTCGAGTAGGTGTCGACACATCCAATGTAGTGTCGACACTTAAGTTTTACTCAGAATTTTTCTAAGTAAAGTCTCGACTACATGTCGAGTAGTGTGGTGTCGACACTTAACCAAGTGTCGACACATAAAATCTGTTGACTAAATTTGTGTCGACACATGAGTGTCGAGACATTATAAGTCAGTGTCGACACTTAATGTCAGTGTCGACACATGTTTAGCTCGCTATCCCGCCTGTTCATCTTCAAACTCAAAGGTATAAATAGGTTCTGTTTGTGTTTGTCGACACGCTTTCAGAGTTTCGAGACTAAACTCCTGTGTCGACATTTCTCTTCTCTAAAGACTAATTCTCAAAACCCTAATGGCTCCCAAGCTGGAAGAGAACGTAAACGAAGGCTATGAGCTCGTGCGAGGCGCATTCGACGACGGAGATCAGAAATCAAATCAGTGATAACCCTAGTCAGCAATTCAGGATTGGAGTTCTTGGTTTCAGAACCAACCAAGATATGGAAGAAAGAAGTGCTTGAATTTCTTACTGGAGCGTCTGTAGATGACTCAGGCTACAGAATTAAGTCAAGGGTGCATGGCACCAAGGTCAAAGTATCACCCAAAAGTCTGAGAAAGGTACTTCAGCTACCTAAAGTTCAGGAAGAAGAGGAAGTCACAACATCTAAGACCAAAGAAGCTTTGGTCTGGTGCGGCCTTGATCCTAAGATGAAAATAGGATCAGTTTTCAACAAGAAGGGGATGAATAATCAATGCAAATTCCTGTCTGAAGTAGTAGGCAAGGTCATTCTTAGTAAAACTGGAGGGCATGACAGGGTGTCAGCCTCTATGTTCAGTATCATGACCAGAATCATCTTCAACCTTAAGACAGACTGGTCTATGATTGTATTTGATAAAGTGAAGGAAAGTCTGAAGAAGCCCAATCTGGGCAGGATAATAAGTCTCTACCTGGCTGGATCAATTCCAGAGGTAATGAGCTCTGCTGCAGGTAGTAAAATCAACCACATGAGAAGGATGGACATGAGAATCTTCTCCAGGTGGGAAAGGGTGTTGTCCAAGGAATTGACCACCCCAGAAAAGCAAGTTTCAAAGAAAGACTCTCCTCCCAGGAAGAAGAGGAAGACTGCTGTTGTGACTCAGGAGTCCTCCAGCAGCTCAGGCAGTGAAGAACATGTTGTTTTCACTCCTGAAAGTCCAGTAGATGTGGCTGCAGAGAAGTCACCTGCTCCTCAAGAGCCAGCTGAGATTCAGGGGGAGCTGCCTCACTCTAGCCCCATCCCTAGGGATCCAAGACAGGGGGAGCTTCCAGGTGTAGCAGAACCATCTACACTGGAGAGTGAGCAAGCCACCATCCTCATTCAAGAGGTACTTGTTGACCTTAATACTTTGAATTTTTCTATAATAAATTCTGATTTGTCTGATGACCATCAGCAAAATCAGCCAGCAACTCAAGAACCAGATGTTGTTCTCCAAGACACATCTGTTGTAGCTGATGAAACCAGTACATCTCCTGCACAGTCTCAAGCAGAATACACAATGGAAGATCTATTTCTGAATTTAGATCAGGATGATTTTGATATGGAAAAGAATGTTGCTGATGCAGTGAAGGATGCTGCTGCTGAGGGGGAGAACTTGGATATTCAAGAAGAGCCTATAAGGCTAGATACTGAGAAGGCACCAAGATGTGCAGACTGAAAAACCATCAAGCCCTAAGGATAGGGTGAATATTGCAAGTACATCAGAATCTGAAGATGATGAAGCTGAGCAAGATAAGAAGAAGAAGTTCTTTGTTTTCAAAAGAAGGAGTCAGAGCTATAAGAAAGCTCTACAAACTGTTGCACAACACTCCTTAGTTCAACAAGCTCCATCAACTGATTACAGTGCTCTACTGCTTGCCATGCAAATCAAGATGGATGAACAAAGGAAGGCTTTAGAAACTTATGTTGATGAAGGGCACAAGGCACTACAATCTGATCTGGGACAAGAAATCAAGTCAATAAGGTTTGAAATGAACCTTAATAAAAAGGAGATGACTGATTGTTTTACAAAGGGTGCTCATGCAGTGGTCTATCTGGCTAAACATCAAGAGACCATAAAAGAGAAGGTAGAAGATATTGCACTAAAGCAAGGATATGTGTTGGAAAATCAATTGAGGATAAATGATAATTTGACTGCATCTCACAATGCAATAGTCACTGAAATCAAGAATAAGTCTACTGAACCATCAACCTCCTCTGCTGCTGCCAAAGCTGATTTGATAAACTCTTTCAGCTGAACTAACTGCTGTCAAGACTGCCATCAAGGATTCCCAGAAGGTCATTTCTGAACAGCTTACCAAGCTTAGACCTTTCTTTAAAGAGGGCATAAGGTATTTGGACAGCCAAATAAGGTTCCAGAAAGATGATGTGAGAGATCATGTGGAACAAGAAGTCATAAAGGGGGAGAGGGTGTTAGTCAAAGCCAGTTCTGAACATGCAAAATGGATATCCAATTCCATCAGGGCTACACTGGGCTATCCTCCCCTGTGTGATGATGACAATGTAGCTGAATCTGGTATTCAAGGAACATATCTTGGAGGTGAGCAACAGGCAGTGGCTGATGTAATCTATCCACCTCCAGATTTTGAAATGGTTCATGCTGATGTAAGCACAATGTATAGTCCAACTGCTGGCAAGCCCAATGTTATTCTGGAAAAGGTTGTTCAACCTATCACAGCTGCAATGCAAGAGGCTTTGGACAAAGAAGAAGAGACTAGGCTATCAAAGAAGAAGTTCAGGGAACTTGCTGAACAAAAACCAGATTTTGAACAGTGGAGCCCTACTTCTAGGAACATCATTCTCACAGCCTGGAAAGCAGCCAAGGACAATGCCCATGAGAGGAACAAGTGGTTCTCAGAGGCTGAATGGAGGAAACATGAGAGTAGGCAGGAAGCCATTGTCCAACATAGAAGGAAGGCTAAGTTAGGAAAGCTACCTCCAACAGCTGTGGAGCCTAGCAAGTACTTTCCTAAGCCCTATCATTATTTTGAAAGACAAAAGATCAAAGCTGAAGAACAGAAGAAGAAGGACTCCAAAGGGAAGAAGACTGCTGAAGCTGAGCCTGCTGCTGCTGCTGCTGTGAAAGCCAAAGTGCAAGCTGGAAAAGGCATAGTCATTAAAGAACCAGAGCAGAATTAGACTAAGATTAAACTGAAGAATGTTGTAATCTGTTACATCTGAACATTATTGTAAATCTTTGAAAATATATTGCAAACAATGTATGAACAATTTTTGATAAATATATATTTCATGATTGTTCAGTAGAATGTGTCTAATTCTTGTTTGTTCTGTAATGTTGTATGAGTATACATGTGTGCTTTATTACATGTTTAAGTTTAACTCTGTTGACATATATCTGTTTTACATCATTTTATAATTTTTAATTATGAGTGGTGTGTATCATTGACTAAGGGTTATGACTTCTCCAAATAGGGGGAGATTGTTGAGTACATTAGTTAAATGTACCTGATTTGAAGAAGCCTCACCTAACTCAATGATATACATCATAGTGTATTTGATGTTTGTTTGAGTTACTTGTGCAGGTTAGGAATACACTGGACTGAAGCTAAAAATTCTAAGTCCATGTGTCGACACCCAGAGGGAAAGTGTCGACACTTGAGAAAGCTTGTGTCGACACCCAGACAAGCAGTGTTGACACTTGGAGTCATTGTGTCAACACCTGGGAAGAAGAGTCGACACCAGTCAGAAAGTGTCGACACTTGGAGCTGTGTCGACACTCAGTGTAGAAGAATGCAAAAAAGCTGTGTCGACACTTAGCAGAAGTGTCGACACCTAGAAGAGCTGAGTCAACACCAGAAAGTGTCGACACTTGAAGTAAGTGTCGACACTCAGCAAAAGTCTGCAGAATCTAAGTACAAGTGTCGACACTCAACACAATGTGTCGACACTATGCAGAAGAGTCAGCACTTAAAGTAAGTGTCGACACCCAGCACAATGTGTCGACACTTAGCTAAAGACTCAGTATTTGAAGTAAGTGTCGACACTCAGCACAATGTGTCGACACACAACCAGAGGAGTCAACACTTGAAGAAAGTGTCGACACTCAGCACAATGTGTCGACACTTAGTTGAAGACTCTACACTTGAAGAAAGTGTCAACACAAGGAGCTGTGTCGACACTTAGCAAAGAACAGAAAAGTTACAAAATATTCTAAGTACAAGTGTCGACACTAAAGGAATGTGTCGACACTCAGCTGAAGAAACAAGATTGAAGACTTGTGTCGACACCAAGAAGCAGTGTCGACACTTGACAGTTTCTACACATAAAGTTGTGTCGACACAAAGGAGTTGTGTCGACACTTAGAAGAATACAGTTGCAGAATGAAGTACAAGTACTTGTGTCGACACTCAATTTCAGTGTCGACACATGCAGAAGAATCTGTGTCGAGACATACAAGGAATTGTGTCGACACCTTGTAGACTTGTGTCGACACTTACACAACATGTGTCGACACTTGGCCTATAAGTGTCGACACTTAAGAACAGAAAGTCTCGACACTATCTGACAGTTAGAGAAATTTCAAGAAGTGACTGGTTGACATGACAGCTGCCGACCCAGCCGGTCTACATCAACTGTCAGAGATATCAGAAGTCTGTTATGAACCGGACCAGCCGGTTACCATAAAGGAAGCCTATAAATAGGCATCCATAGTTTACAGAAACTGTTGTTGAAAAGATTGTTGAGATAATATAGAAGTGGTTGAAAAAGTTTTTACAGAGAGAGTTCAGATCTTTGTAAAAGTGGTATATTGAGTATCAACACAAGAAGATCTTGCTGTGCATCAGCAGATCTAAGAAGTTGGAGAGAGAGAGCTCCAACCAAGTATTCAGTCTTTGGAACTAAGGCTGAGAAGAAGAATTCAGAGTCATCTGGATTTCAAGAAGCAGAGGTCAAGGAACAACTGTAGAAGATTCAGACTAATTCAGTTCTAATCAAGAAGCTTTGAAGGAAGCTAAGTCAGTTTGGATCTAACTGAGTTCTTCCAAGAACTCTTCAAGAATCTCTCAACTCCTCTCCTATTTTCTGAGTTGTAGAGTTAACTATTGTACTTTCTATTTTAACTTGTAGGATCCATTGGATCTGAGAGAATTGTAAGCCTATTTTATAAAGGCTGAGGGTAGGGCTTGGTTGCCTGAGTGTAGGAGTTGAAGAACTCTGAGTGTAGGCCTTAATTGGCTGAGTGTAGGCCTGGGTGGCTGAGTGTAGGCCTTTTGGCTGAGTGTAAGGCTTTGGGCCTGAGGTAGGAACCTAGTTTGGTTCTGAGTTAGTGGAGAAGTTTGGCCGAATCTAGTACACTGCTAGATAGGCGAAGGGGGAAAGTGGATGTACCCAAAGATTGGGGAACCACTATAAATTAGTGTGTCTGCTGTGGTGTGCTGTGCTGTGCTGTGGATTAATTGTTTGATTTCTGTAATTGCTGTTAGCTGTAGTAATCTGTGAAATAATTGTTGTGCTGCCAACAAAGTTTTAAAAAAGGTTTAGGTCACCTATTCACCCCCCCCCCCCTAGGTGTTTAGGTACCATATCTTTCAATACCCTCGAGAGAGGACAAGCGTAATTCTTTCGGAATGGGTCCCCCACCAAATAGCGGGGTTCTTAGCGTAAAGCGGGCGATAAGAGGAATCCTTCGTCGGACTAACGTTCGGTCGAAAAGTCTTAGCGTTCAGGTGAGCAATATTCCTAAAGATAAGTGCGCTCATATTTGTGGAACCTCAACGGCCAAGTTGCCTTTTATTAATTTGAAATCTAAGTTCAACAATTATTAAAAGTTATTTTAGTATTAATACGATTCGATGCCGAGCGTTAATCCTCATGGAATTTTTATAAATCATTTTCGCACTTTCTTTTCTTTAGTTAATTAAAATCTCTGCCTCACTTTCAGTAAAATAATAGTCCTCTTAGAGGAGTAAGAATAATCAACCCGACCCCGAGAACAATACGACCTCGGTATTCTCCCAAATATCGAGTACTACTTGCGTTAGGTGCACTTGCCTACCTTAGCAAGCCCGCAGCGAATGACTCATCGAACCAACCACCCACATAAGAGTCTGTTTGCGGGTAATCAGAATCCACTAGCAGGTTTTGATCAGGTGACTGCTACCAATGAGCTTTTGATCAGGTGCTCAAAAACCAAAATAAACTTTTGAAGGGAGTTAATAAACCCTTTATACATAGGGGGGGGGAGAGATTGGTGGTGTCTTCTATTTCTCTATTCAACAGATAAGACAAGTGGATTTTATGTTGTCAAGAACTCCTTTCAATCACACTTGGAGTCTTGCATAGGGTGTAGGTCTTTAGTCTTTAGCATTGAAAATTTTGATCCAGGAACTTCTGATTGATATGAATATATTGTCCTTGAAGAATCCTAGAGAGAAGGTTGAAGAAGACTCTTGATTTGTAGTTGATTTTCTTCTTCTTCAGCAAGGTCAAAGAGAAAACAAATTATTTTCTGTACAGAGAAGGTTCAGTATGCTTTTGTTGTAGAACTTTTTTGTCTCTATATTCATTGTGTTGTATATATCCAGACTGTAAAGAAAAACTCTTTTATATCTTCAGTTGATTTTTCCTTTGAATTTTGAATTCCATTGCATTGAATGTTGACTGCCTGGAGAATGAAATACGGCTGGAGAATAATTTCATTAATGAGTTTCCCCAACTGTCCCATTAAAAAGAGCAAGTAATTAACCTGATGAAGACTATAATCAATGCGGCCACTAATGGCTATATTCAGAGAATATATGCATTAATTACTAACGAAAATATTGCTAGTTAATACGGAATAAGTACATAAATTGAGGGAAATTTCTAAGTCTAGAACTGCACAGAAATCTTCGACTAGGGAACAAATTTCGTCGACCTGAGATCAAAGATCGTCGACCTGAGAAATCATGTTCGTCGACCTGAGAAAGTTTGTTCGTCGACCTGAGAACCAAGTTCGTCGACCAGAGATCAGCTAACTGCTTTCTGTGAAAACCTTCCCAATTTCGTGGTCCAAGTCTGTCGAGCTGATAATCTATCTTCGTCGACCTGAGTTCAGAAAAAGTATTTTGGACATAATGTGTTGAAGTTGAACTACCAGAGTTCGTCTACCTGAGCTCGAATAACGTCGAGCTCAACTCAGAGAATTTACTCTAAGTTCATCGAGAGGAGCACCACTTTCGTAGAGCTGAGTTCGACGAACGTCGAACTCACTTCCTGAACTTGATTTTCTTCTAAGTGTTTTGTCTTCTATAGTTTGCTATTTGCTGGTCCATATAGGGTTGAATCTAGGGACATATCCTAAACTCTAGGATACAGACATGACCCTGCTATACATGGTGGGTCAATCATCCTAGTTAGTGAACCTAGACCAAATCCAACTAGGGATCCATTATGGTATGGTAGACTTCATTGTGTTCGATGAATGGATAGTCACCATCGATGAAATGTTTTCTTACTCTGGCACTTCTTCCGATTAAAAAGTGATGATTGCAGCGTACTAGCTCAAAGTGCTTGCGAAGAGTTGGTGGATTGGAGAAAAGGAGAATCTTTCTAATGGATGCTCTTGGGATTCGTTCGAGAGTATATTACAGAAGAAGTTTCTGCCATCGGTCGAGCAAGACCGTCTGATGAAAAACTTTTTACACCTGAAGTAGAGACAACCAACTGTTAGTCAGTATGAGATTGAGTTTATCAAGCTCAGTCGTTTCTCCCCAGATCTGGTAGCATCTGATGAATGCAGAGTAAAACGCTTCCTGGGTGGTCTGAGGTATGACATCCATCATTTGGCTAGCGCGTACAAATCTGAGAGCCTTGCAGAAGTAGTAGAAGCCGCCTTGAAGGTTGATGCGATAGATAATGCGAAGAATCGAAGATTGCATGCAAAGATGGACAAGAGGAAATCTGATCAATGTGGAAGTACAAGGGCATCTAGACCTGCCACGAAGAAGGATCGAAAGAAAGCGTGTAGCTTCTATGGTAAGCCAGGCCAGCCTTTTGAAAAGTGCTTTAAGAGACTAGATGAGCAGAAGTAGTCTCAGGTACACACGATCCAGGATGCACCAAAGGGAGGCCTTGTCTGTACTTAGTGCCAGAAGGGTGGGCACTATGCGACTCGTTGTCAGAAGAAGGCTGGAGCTTGTTTCATCTGCGACTAGAAATGACACATGAGGGTTAATTGTCTATAGAGCCATCCTGCGCTGCATGCAATTCTGTTGCAGACTCTACAGCCGCCCCTGCCTCACATGGACAAGGGAAAAGGAAAGTTGAATGTGCTGACCAAGGAGGAAGCCCAATCATCGGCTCAAGTAATCTCAAGATAGTCTCTGACTCAACTAGTAATCTATTATGGTAGATTTATAATTTCTACATTTTAATTGCACGCACAATGTGTTTAGGTGAATTTAAGGTGAAGAATTAGTGTGCGCACGTTCTGTTTGATTCGGGTACTACTCCTTTGTGGCAAGGAGTTTTTTAGACCGACATCGCTGTGTTCTCGACCAGTTAGAAACTTCCTTGAACATAAAATTCCCTTCAGGAGAGCTAGTGATATCAAGTCAGGGTATCCAAAAATGCCTTATCTTCCAAGGTGGTTTTCTAGCCTTTGCAGATCTGAAGGTGTTAGACTTGGAAGACTTCAACGTGATTTTGGGCATGGACTTGTGTAACTCCCCGAAAATTGTATTTGAGTCGATCGCGAAAAAGGGATTTTTGGTGCCTGTATAGGGGTACACGACCTAGGACACGGGCATGTCCAAGGCCGTGTCTGGCTGGTGTTTTTGGTCGTTTTCATCCCGAGAAGGACACGACCAGGAACACGGCTAGCTGACACGGGCGTGTCATTGGACACGGGCGTGTGCCTACCCATGTCAGTACCCGTGTGTAGTTAGGTCGTGTCGGTTGGCGTGGCGGTTATGCGTGACACGCCCCCGGTCAAGGTCATGTCGAGAGACCCGACACAGGCGTGTCAGGTTGGACACGGGCGTGTCTGAGACCGTGTGTCTTTTCTGTGGTCGACGATCGTGCTTGGATCGAGGCACAAGGCCTGGGACACAGCCGTGTGCCAAGCCGTGTTCGGCCCAAGTCTGGAGATTTTTGAACGGATCTGAGCCGTTCGTTTTCTTTAATTAAGATCCAACGGCCCAAATGATTTCCTGCTCTGTTAAGGCTGGGAATAGGGGAGTTAATCCCTCATTTCTCTCCAAGGCTTTCTCTTTCCAAGGTGTTAGAGAGAAGAGGAAGAAGAAGGAGGTTTCTGGCCGCCGGCGGGGCATCGAAGCACCGTTTCGAAATCTGAGAGTGCATTCGTGGAGGAAAGGTCGTTGCGAACAGTTCTATCCGTGTAGTTTTTCGATGGAGCCAAAACGGACTACGAGGGTAACGATTCTCTACTTGAGCATGTGAAACTCTTTCTTTCTGCATGGGGAATCCCGCTCCCGCGAGTGTGCGGTGAGTGCGTGGTGTTCCTTGGGGTTGATGTGAATAGTCCCCCTTGTGTTGCATATAGAGTCCGGAATCGTAAGTACGAGCATAGACATTGTGTGTGAAGCCTACCCGGCTGTGTATTGTCTGGATCGGTGATGTTGCATTTGATATGTTCTACCGGAGAAGACTCCGTGCTTTGGGTTTTTCGGGTTTCTATGTGGTAGATTGCAGCAGGGATCCTTGGAGGTTAGCTTCAAGGCGCACCCGAAAAACTGAGCGGAAACGTGTTCTGCTAACTTGGCGGTCTGGGAACCGGCCTTGAACATAACTGGGTTATGCGATTGTTTGGAAATTTTGGGATCCGAGAGAATCTTGGCCCGCACGTAGGACTTAAATTGACTAGGCGGCGTGAGCAACGGGCAAGTGGAATCGGACCTAGGCTATGTGGTTCGGTGCGAGAGACCCGAAGACAGGGACTGGCTGTTGGAATATTCGGAAGCCTTAGACAGTGGTCAGAAAGGCTAAATGCTCACTTGTTTGCCATATTTGGGATGGTGGTGAAGCCACGTAATTGACCGGATTCACCGTTAATGTGCCCTGAGTGCACGGGTTGTTTGGCTGTGCGAGCCTACACCTGTGGCATAGTATAATTGCGCTTAAAGGTTTTATTGGGCTAATGATATGCAGGGAAAGAGCGTCGTCGTCCCGAGTCAGTGGCGGGGTCATTATAATTTGGTTGGCTTTTAGCTCACCATTGCTTTGTTTGCAAACGTGCGGTGGAATGTGCTTGTAGCTGCTGCGGAGCCGAGTGCCAAATAGCGGGCTGGAGCCCATGTTGCTGTGCTGGCCCTAGAAGGCCGTAGAATAGTTGTTTTTTTACTTTTATCATGTGTGTCCGGCCTATGAGCCGATGTATTTAAGACATGTTTTATTAAGTGAACATTTTTAAGGCCATAAGGCCATGTACCTTTTCAATGTATTTGGGTTTCATTCTTGTGGTTGTGGTCGTGGACATTCATATGTATTGGATTTAAGATTTGGGTTCTTTCAACTTTAAAAGCTTCTGCTAGAATGCTCTGTGTAGGACAAGTAGTCTTAATTGGATGGTTTGAATATTCATTTGGTAACCCTTCCGACTGTCTGTAGTATATGGTGTCGGGTTCTAGCTGGACCTTCTGTTATATGGCATGCGACAGATGGGGGTGTTACAATTTGGTATCAGACTTCTGGTTACGGTCAGGCTTAAATGAATTCGTGGGTGAATTCGTTTAAGTGGTGGTGAGCACATGTGTGCGTCATCATTATAACATCAAAAAGATCCCATGAATGTCACCTTAGGAATGAAAAATACACTTGTTTTGTGGAATCTGAGTGTTCCAATGATTGCTTTTAGCAATTTGATTGTCGTCTAATCGTGTGTCTTTGCTACTATAGGCTGTTAGGAGAGGTGCTGGTCAGTCAGAGCGTCCGCAATCGGCGGAAAGTAGTGCACCAAGGGACGTGCCTACTACACCTCCTTTAGCGGAAACCATCAGGATGGTGGCTGAAGCTGTATTTGCAATGATAAATGCCAACCTGCAGAGCAAATGCATCGCGCACCTCCTGCGAATGAGCAAGAACCAGTTAGGGCAAAAGAGCCGAGAGTGGTGGAGCACGCAGTAGTAGATCTGTTAGATCCGAGCAGAGCTACGGAGAAGCAGCTAAAGCATGTAATGGGTTTTAATCCTCCGAGGTTCGATGGGGTCGGAACACCAGCTCAAGCAGAGGACTGGCTCTCTTTGATAAAGAGGGTGTTGACAGCCACAATAACTGAGGAGTGGCAGAAGACCACCATAGCGACTTTTCTTTTGGTGGGTGAAGCGAGGCTATGGTGGGATGAGTTGGAGTTTCAACTCTTAGTGGGTAGGCAGCTTGTTGATGTGTCTATGGAGGAATTTTTCAAGATTGTTCCTAGCCAGATTTGTACCCTCTGCTCAGAAGTTGGAGATGGGGAATCAGTATCTTGGGTTGACTCAGGGATCCAGAAGCGTGGACGAGTATCTGCATGAGTTCACACGGTTGGGTCGTTATGCCGGGGCCATGTTTACGGAAGATGAGAGGAAGACCAACCGATTCTATGAGGGTCTTCGTGGTGACCTACAGTTACTCCTTGCTGGGCCTAAGGCGCAAGGCTTCCTAGCCTTGGTCAATTCGGCCCGATCGTTGGAAAAGGCTGCGAAGAAAGTTCAAGAGAAGAAGGACCCAGGAGAAAAGAAGTCTGAGTTCAAGGTGCCAAATGCCAAGTCAAGTTTCCGCAGGTGGAACAAGAAGCGGAGGACTTCGAACTCAGCCCCTTCGGCTGATGCGTTAGGAGCAACTACAAGTCGATTCCCAGGAGCTTGCTACAACTGCGGGAAGACGGGGAATTTTGCTCGTGAGTGTTGGAGCGGACGTGCAAAGTCCGAGAGGAAGCCTGGAGCGACTTATGAGGAGAAATGGAAGGAGGTGGAGTCAACCGCGTCCCATCATGCTCCAGCCCAGCCTAGAGTTTACAACCTTTGTCTTCAAGAGGCCAAAAAGCAAGCAGACGTGGTGACAAGTATGAGTTAAATTGCAGTAGTTTAACTTTCATAGTTGTTACCTCTTTTGTTTGTTAGCTTACTTTTGTTGTTGCTAGGCTTTGTGTTGATCTTGGAGTTTCCGGCGAGAGCCCTGTTTGATACGGGAGCATCGCATTCCTTCTTGTCCGAAAAATTCATATCGCGTATCAGAGTTCCGTTCTCGATGGCAGAAAACAAGTTGGATGTGTTGTTGCCCAATGGGTGCTCAATGCGTGCGGATAGGATCTGCGTAGTGAAGATTCGGTTTGGAGACCAGGAGTTTGATTTGCGAGCGTTGATTCTACCGTTAGTGGAGTTCGACGTAATCTTCGGTATGGATTGGCTCTCGGAGCAGGGTGAATGCATTGATTGCAACCGTAAGGAAGTTAAGTTGGGTCTGAACACTGATCGGGAGACTACTTTTGCGGGCATGAAGGGGTCGGGTAAGATTTTGATGTCAGCCCTTCAAGTGATCAAGGAAGTTCGGTCTGGAGCAGAGCTGTTTGTCACTCTAGTGCAGACTTCGACGCCTAAGCCAAGTCTTGACAATATTCCAGTCGTATCAGAGTATCCTGATGTGTTCCCAGATGATCTCCCAGGAGCCCCTCCTCAGCGGGAGATTGATTTTACCATTGAGCTGGTACCGTGCGCCAAACCGGTGTCACGCTCTCCATATCGGATAGCGCCAAGAGAGATGGCGGTGTTGAAGGTGCAATTGCAAGAGTTGCTAGAGCAAGGTTATGTGCGTCAAAGTTCGTCACCTTGTAGCGCACCAGTTTTCTTTGTTAAGAAGAAAGATGGGAGCTTGCGGCTTTGTATCGATTATCGGGAATTGAACAAGCTTACGGAGAAGAATAAGTATCTGATTCCGAGGATTGACGACCTATTTGATCAGTTGGTTGGTTCAACGGTATATTCGAAGTTAGATCTAAAATTCGGATACTACCGGTTGAGGATAAGGGACAGTGACATCCCAAAGACAGCTTTCAGTACGCGGTTTGGGCATTACGAGTTCACGGTCATGCCATTTGGGTTGACAAATGCGCCATCCATGTTTATGGATCTGATGAACAGGATGTTCAGAGAGTACCTGGATCATTTCGTGATAGTATTCATCGATGATATCCTGGTGTACTCGCGATGCGAGGAGGATCACTACAATCATCTTCACATGGTGTTGGAGATGTTGAGGAGGAATCAGTTGTATATTAAGTTCTCCAAGTGTGAATTCTGATTATCCTCGATAGCATTCCTTGGTCATGTTGTTAGTATAGAAGGGATAGTTGTGGATCCGGTGAAGA
The DNA here is from genome assembly GCA_039583875.1 of Platanthera guangdongensis. Lineage (NCBI taxonomy): Eukaryota > Viridiplantae > Streptophyta > Magnoliopsida > Asparagales > Orchidaceae > Platanthera > Platanthera guangdongensis. The sequence goes on from CM077164.1 coordinate 67,627,486, forward strand.
TAGTGGCGATACGAGAGTGGCCTACTTTGACTACAGTGGCAGAGGTTCGGAGTTTTTTGGGGCTTGCTGGCTACTACAGGCGCTTCGTAGAAAACTTCTCGCGGATAGCGCTACCACTCACGACGTAGACTAGGAAGGACAAAAAGTTTGTGTGGTCTTTAGAGTGCGAATAGGCTTTTGAAGAGTTGAAGAGGCGGTTGACCAAGGCACCCATTTTATGTTTGCCAAGTGGAACCGAAGGGTCCGATATCTATAGTGATTCTTCGGGCAGTGGTTTGGGCTGTGTTCTGCTACAGCATGGGAGAGTGATAGCCTATGGTTCATGACAACTGAAGGTTCATGAGAGGAATTATCCGGTCCACGACTTAGAGTTAGTGGCCGTGATATTTGCTCTAAAGCTTTGGAGGCACTACCTATACGGTGTAAAGATCGACATTTACACCGATCATAAGAGCTTGAAGTACCTATTGGAACAAAAGGATCTGAACATGAGGCAACGGAGGTGGATGGAGTTCTTAGGGGACTACACCTTCAAGATTCATTATGTGCCTGGGAAGGGAAATGCAGTGGCGGATGCGTTGAGTCGTAAGATTCCCGCACAAGCCAACTGGTTATCGGTAAATGATGAGAGATTGGTCCATGAGTTGGAGGGTTTGGAGATATCTTGTGTCGACAAGCAGTCTAGTGCTGAGGCGAAACTATTTTGGGTAGAGGTGCAGCGTGACCTAGCTGATAGAGTTCGGCGGGCTTTGGTTCAGGATAACAGCATGAAACAGATCTTGGAAAAATCTTTGGATGGGTCAAATTCCCAGTTTGCTATTGAGGATGGGTTCCTAAGGAAGGACGGTCTCCTATGCATTCCTAGTGCGGATAATCTTCGGGAGGAGTTGATGTATGAGGCTCATCATACCAATTACTCAATCCACCCGGGAAGCACGAAGATGTCTAGAGACATGAAGAAATTATTCTGGTGGCCGGGTTTGAAGAAGGATGTAGCACTTTATGTGGCCAAATGTCGTACTTGTGCATTGGTGAAGGCGGAATGCCAGAAGCCCAGAGGTTTCTTGAAGCCCCTACCTATCCCAGAATGGAAATTCAATGACATATCTATGGATTTTGTGCATGGCTTGCCGAAGTCGCAGAAGGGAAACGACGCTATATGGGTGGTCGTAGGTAGGTTGACAAAGGTGTCGCACTTTATTCCGAACAGGAAGGAAGATCCGGTGCAAAAGTTAGCCAAACTCTACGTGGATAATATTATACGATTGCATGGTGTGCCCCACAGTATTGTTAGTGATCGAGATGGACGCTTCACGTCGAATGACTGGAGGTTGGTGCATAGTCTGTTGGGTACTAAGCTAAAGTTCAGCACAGCCTTTCACCCGCAGACGGATGGCCAAACCGAGAGGGTCAACCGGACGATGGAAGACATGCTTCGCATGTGCATCCTAGATTTTGGAAAGTAGTGGGAAGATCACCTGTACATGGTGGAGTTTGCGTACAACAACAACTTTCAGGAAAGTATTGGAATGTCGCCTTTTAAGGCATTGTACGGGAGGAAGTGTCGTACGTTGTTGTCTTGGTTGGAGGCAGGCGAATCGAAGTTGTTTAAACGTCAAGCGGTGGAAGACGCCACTTCAATGATACGGACAATTCAAGAACGGTTGAAGATCGCGCAGGATAGACAGTCAAAGTACTATAACGCCAAACTTAGGAATGTGTATCGCGGGTTCGACGCTTGAAGAAGCTGAGCCCGAGATACCATGGACCATTCGAAATCCCGGAGCGTGTTGGTGAGGCAGCGTATAGATTGAAGCTGTCGGCAGAATTGAGTGGGCTGCATGACTTGTTTCACGTGTCGGTGTTGCGTAAGGCAGTGCAAGAGCCTTCGCAGATCAATGTGGACAATCAAGTACCAGTTGATTATGAGTTGACCACAAGGGTCAAGCCAGTACGTATTGAATATGCTGCAGTCAAGCAACTCCGTAACAAGGATATCCGTATGGTTAAAGCCCAATGGGATAATTGCGGACGTGAGGAGCTTTCTTGGGAGCGAGAGCAAGCTATGTTGGAGGAATACCCCCAGTAATTCCACTCAGGTATCATTTAGATTTAGATTTGTGTACCTTTACTTAATTTTGGGACGAAATTCCTTAAGTGGGGGAGATTTGTAACGCCCCAAAAATTGTATTTAAGTCGGTCGCGAAAAAGGGATTTTTGGTGCCTGTATAGGGGTACACGGCCTCGGACACGGGCGTGTCCAAGGCCGTGTCTGGCTAGTGTTTTTGGTCATTTTCATCGCGAGAAGGACACGGCCAGGAACACGGCTAGCTGACACGGGCGTGTCATTGGACACGGGCGTGTGCCTACCCGTGTTAGTACCCGTGTGCAGTTGGGTCGTGTCGGTTGGTGTGGCGGTTATGCGTGACATGCCCCCTGACATGGGCATGTCGAGAGACCCGACACGGGCGTGTCAGGTTGGACACGGGCGTGTCTGAGCCTGTGTATCTTTTTTGTGGTTGACGATCGTGCCTGGATCGAGTGTCACAACCCGCATTTTCTCCGAAATTTTAGAAGTATCAGAGTAGAAGAAAACGCGTGTTGTGATGCCACGTCGGACAGGGGATAACTGTCGACGCTCAGGCGACCACTAACTGCTAAGACTAAGAAAGTTCAAAACTTGAATGATGTGAAAAAACCAATTATATTTTTGAGGCCGTATCCCTCGGCTTCGTGGAATAACTAGTCCACCCTTTCAAAATTATACTTATACGCAGCGGAAAATACTTTATTCATTTTTTTTTAACATCCTAAGAGAGTGCTTATGCGTCCAGGGGACGCCTAAGACTATGCAAAACCCTAGATTTAATTTATATATCATATATAGGAAATACCCCTTTTTTTACGCGGTTTGAAAATAGTGGTTAAGCTCTTTAGGAAGGAAAACATGATGCCTATATTTTTGATATAATGGTTAGTTTCCTTTATAGGTTTTAAAATAACTAGCAACCTAACATAAATCATCCCAGAAGCAAGTTGAATAAACTCCAAAACAGAAAAAAATAGCAGTATCAGCAAGGTACAATGCATCTAAAAAGAGAAACCACCAGTGGGCGCCAACAACTGACACGAACCCACTGGTGAGTAGGTATATCTGTACTACAAGTCTAAAGGAACTACCTCCCAGGAGTGAGGAAAAGAAAACTCAGCAACAGCTAGCACTAGCAACCTCCAGGAGAAACCCTAGCCGCTCAGTCGGCTATAAACCTGAACCTGAGGCATTCAAAGAAGAGAACGCCTCAGCAAAGCAATATATAAACATGGAAGTGAACAATAGCATGAGAAAGAAGTGAAACAGGTAAGAGCTAAAGTAAACAGGTGCAGGAAAATACTCGACATGAGTAGGTAAAAAAAAGGGGGTGCACCAAGTGCACGGGTGAGGTCATGCCTCTCACATATCTGTAGGAAGGATTAGCAAAATAACAGATAAAATCAAGTATAAAGCTAGAGCAGGAAGAGCCACCTAGTACTGGGGATGGACAAAAATGGAAATAAGGGCCTAGACTGGTGGCAACGGTCCAACCACGTCTCACAGGCCTAAACATCTCAAGGTGCTGTGGTGGTGGCATCGGTCCAACTCAACCAAACAGCTCACATTGTCTTAATAAGACAAGAAGTAAAACAAGGGTGGCGGCATCGGTCCGACCACCTCAAAACCACATCCAACTCCAGCACTAAGTGACTCGGGAAACCCCTTCCTGGTAGTCCCATGAACCACCATGACGTCAACACTGAACCCTACACATCTAGAGCGACCCACCTAAGAGCCTTATATTCATACCGACGGACTCAACATCGACTTTGCCCAAGCAAGAGGGTTGACACAATTAAATTGAAGGTGACACGAATCCTAGTTTAAGTATTTTGATACTAAACGCGTACCGGTAATGTGATACTAAATACGACAAGGTAGCTTGACCTCCAACTAAGACCTTAAAGTTAACTTACTACCACCGTACACAATTAGCTTACTACATCTCATAAACACTATACTTGGGTGGTTCGATAAATACATTAGCAAGGGGCTTAACACTAATGCGAACAAGTGAATTGACACTAAATAAAGAAAATGACAAGAGGGTTGGGTGGCTTCGATACCCATCCGATTTTCGTTGGGACAACCCAGGGGCAACTACGGTAACATCCTTGCCAAAAAAAAACTAATGAATTTACCTCAAAATCTCCTAGCGCCGAGATCATATCAAAGTTCTAAATGCAACAAAAATAATATCAAGAATTTCTCTAGGGCTGCAATCATATCAAGAATTTATCATAAATTAGGTAACACAACTAGCATGAAGAAAATTCACTTTGGCAAGAGAGTACTTGCCTCGGCTTAAGGAGGAGTTCGGCGGCAATGATCTTCCCAATAGGTCAAGATTGCAGCGATAATTTATCAAAATCTGGACAAAAAAAAACTGGCTAGCAAGGACCGGCCAACGCAACCCCTCCAAACCTCCGGCCACCTAATCAAACGGCAGCACCTAAGCTTCTAAACCGCCGGCCTTAAGCAGCGAAGATCACAAGATTTCCTGGATAACCCAACCGGGGAAGAACAATACCATAAAAACGAGAAAAAAATGCAACCCTAACCTACCTATCGGGAAACAGAGATGGAGAAATCCAAAGAAAAATTACCTCGGAACGAAGATCTAGCCTAGAGGAGTTCGGATCCGGTCTCAAACGAAGATTTCCGGTGGAATCGGGCGGCGAACGGGCGGTCGGAGGAGAGTCGGGGCCTCCGTCTTTCTCCAGTCTCCCGCTCGGGCTGCGACAGCGGGCCGCCAGGTCTTTGGGGAAATTCCTAAACCTAAAGCCGGGCTTATATAAATATACACTTATACACTTATTCCTATAATTATTTATATATGCACACCACACACATACTCATATATTTATTTACACACACACAAAAATACACATATATATACATATAGTTATACATACTCATAAATACACACATATATACATATATTTATACATACACATATAAATATACTTATTAATTGACTAAGACAACCGCTAACCACACTAGATACAAACACTAAAATACATGTACACGTCTATTAACATGCACACGCGCACACAAATATTCTACCCCGGGCGCAAGCTCACGCACGCGCACGCACAACTTACAAACCCTGCAAGCACGTGCACGTGCAATTACGCAACGGCACGCCCACAACGCTCGCTAAGCCCTAAATGCGAAAACATGCAAATACGCTCACATAAATGACGGCTCGCTAACTAGCGACCGTCGAAAAGGCGCGAAAACTAACGTTCTCGGATTCCGACCAAATCCGCACCGTAGCTAAACACTCGGGCTACGAAAACATCGGCGAAGTCGGACACAACCTCCGACGACCACACACTTGGGCAAACCTCGCCCGAAGCCAAAGTACAGGGATTCCCTAAGAGGCTCAGCCGGGCCTCCAAAACAGGCACCGGCTAGCTGGGGAAACCAAACAACAGGCTAAAACTCTAAGAACACCTAACGAGGTACTCTAACAACGGCACGAGCCGGGAATGCGCCAACGTAACGCCAAACGAGGACTTAAATAATTGCCAAAAAATTCGGGGGCGTTACAGTCACTCCCCCTAAAAGAAAGTTTCGTCCCGAAACTTTACGTACACTACCTCTACTATAGCAGGAAAGTAATCAAAATAATAGTTACTAGGAAGAAACATACCCAACAAATCACGAGAACAGGCGAGGGTAAGCCTCCCTCATCGCCGACTCTAGCTCCCAAGTCGCACTTTCCAAATCTTGATTCTTCCAAAGAACCTTCACCATCGGGATAGACTTTGATCGCAGCACTCGGTCCTGAGTATCCAAGATGCGGACCGGCACCTCAACATACGAGAGGTTGGGCTCCAACTGGGGCACGGCATCCAAGACTTGCCCACTGCTCCGCACACACTTCCGCAACTGGCTCACGTGGAAGACATTATGCACGCCTGGGAAGTTGGCGGGTAGATCCAACCTATATGCTGACACACCAATACGCTCCAAAATTCTGAATGGGCCCACATACCTCGGATCCAGCTTACGGTTCTTGCCGAACCTCTTCACTCCAACCATCGGAGACACCTTCAAGAAAACCAAATCCTCTACCGAAAATTCCAAATCAGACCTACGCCGGTTGGCGTTTTTCTCATATCTTTCCTGAGCTAACCGAAGCTTTTCCCGGATGAGTTTCACTGCAACCTCCATTTCCTCTAGAGCATCAGGACCCAACAACGGCCTCTCACCGGCCTCAGTCCAAAACAACGGAGTTCTGCAGCGCCTCCCATACAATGCCTCGAAGGGAGCCATTTGCAAGCTCTCTTGGTAACTGTTGTTGTAGGCAAACTCCATGAGCCGCAAACGCTCATCCCATGCTCCACCGTGATCTAGAATGTAGCATCTGATCATATCCTCCACAATCCGGTTCACCCGCTCGGTCTGCCCATTTGTCTGAGGGTGGAAAGCGGTAGAATATCTCAAGTCTGTGCCCAAACCCTCCTGCAAACTCTTCCAGAAGCGGGAAGTAAATCTGGAGTCTCGGTCTGAAATGATGCTCACGGGAACTCCATGCAATCGGATGACTTCACTCAAATACAGCTCTGCTATCTTCTTCATCGGGTAGTCGATCTTATAAGGTACGAAGTGCGCACACTTCGTCAATCGGTCCACGATCACCCAAACTGAATCAAATCCTCTTGGAGATCTTGGTAAGCCCGTGATGAAGTCCATAGAGATACTTTCCCACTTCCAAGTCGGGATTTCCAAAGGAGTCAGCTTTCCACCAGGCCTCCCATGATCGGCCTTCACTCGCTTGCAAGTGTAACATTCAGAAACATACCGAGCTATATCCCCTTTCATACCTTGCCACCAGGCGATCTGCTTCAAATCATGATACATCTTCGTGGATCCCGGGTGGTAGGCAACACTGGATCCATGAGCCTCTTTGCATACCGTGCTCCTGATGTCTCCAACCGCGGGGATGCAAAACCTGCCGCGGTACTTCAAGGTACCCGAATCGTCGATGGAGAAATCCGGCAACTCCCCTCTCTCAGCCCTGAGGTACAGGTGAAACAAATCTGGATCATCCTTCTGGTGCAACCTGGTGAGCGAAATCCAAGATGGCTCTGCCACTGCCAAACTGCTTTGCAAATCACAGCCTCCCACAGAGATGTCCATCAACAGGAACTCTTCCACTAAACAGTCCGCCGTGAGGTTGAAGATCTTCCCTGACTTGCGGCTCAGGGCGTCGGCCACCACATTGGCCTTGCCTGGATGGTACTGGATCTCCACGTCATAATCGGCCACGAACTCTAGCCACCGACGCTGGCGCAGATTCAGCTCCTTCTGAGTAAACACGTACTTCAGACTCTTATGATCTGTGAAAATCTTGCACTGGGCCCCATAGAGTAGATGCCTCCACAGCTTCAACGCAAAAATCACCGCCGCAAACTCGAGGTCATGCGTAGGATAATTCCGCTCGTGAGTCTTCAACTGCCGCGACCCATACGCGATCACCTTCCCCTCTTGCATCAACACGCCTCTGAGCCCAACATGCGAGGCATCCACATAAACATCATAGTCCTTGCCCTCCGTAGGCAATGTCAAAACAGGAGCAGTGCACAATCTCCTCTTTAGCTCCAGAAAGGCCTCCTCGCACCGCTCACTCCAGATGAACGCCGCATGCTTCTGCGTCAACTTAGTCAAGGGTGCTGCCAAGGTAGAAAAGCCCTCAACAAACCTTCGATAATAGCCGGCCAACCCCAAGAAGCTCCTGATCTCCTTGGGTGTGCTCGGCCTATGCCAATCCATCACTGCAGAAATCTTCACCGGGTCCACTGAAATGCCATCTTTGTTCACCACATGACCCAGGAAGGATACCTGAGGCAACCAGAACTCACATTTGCTCAACTTGGCGTACAACTGATGATCTCTCAAGGCAGATAACACCAACCGCAAGTGCTGATCATGCTCCGCAGCATTCCGAGAATAAATCAGAACGTCGTCTATGAATACGACCACAAACTTGTCCAGAAAATCCTTGAACACTCGGTTCATCATGTCCATGAACGCTGATGGCTCGTTGGTCAACCCGAAAGACATAACTAGGAACTCGAAATGTCCATGCCTCGATCGAAACGCCGTCCGTGGAATGTCCGACTCCCGGATTCTGAGCTGATGATATCCTGATCGAAGGTCAATCTTGGAGAACACAGAACTGCCACGTAACTGATCGAATAAGTCGTGGATTCTGGGCAGGGGGTACCTGTTCTTGATGGTGACTTTGTTCAACTCCCTATAGTCGATGCAAAGGCGCATCGAACCATCCTTCTTCTTCACAAAAAGAACGGGTGCACCCCAGGGCGACGAGCTCTGCCTTATGAAACCCTTCTCCAATAACTCATCCAACTGGGTACGCAGCTCCTCCAGCTCTCGCGGGGACATCCGGTACGGCGCCTTAGCAATGGGACGCGTACCCGGCTCCAAGTCAATCACGAACTCGACATCCCTGGCAGGGGGAAGACCGGGAAGGTCGCTAGGGAACACATTAGAAAACTCACGGACAACAGGAATCTCATCCAACAACGGCGCACTGCTAACAGTCCCCAGCACCGAAACTAAGCAAGCAAAACAATCGGAACTGAATAACCTTTGAGCACATACCGCAGAAATCGCCGGAGAGGCCTGACACGGATCGCCATAAATACTCCCAGGCTGACCGTTGTCCTTCTTGAAGTCCAAGCGCTTACCCCTGCACTGGATCACCGCATCGTATCTGGACAACCAATCCATACCCAGGATGACGTCGAAATCTTCCAAGTCTATAACCTTCAGATCCGCCTTGGCTGGGAAATCCCCCAACATAATAGGACAATCCAGAATGCCCTGATCTGATATCACAGAATCACCCGAGGGGAATTTGACGCAAAAGGCATCACCGACACGATCAAGGACCAGCTGGCACCGCTCTACAAAGGCCCTAGCCACAAAGGAGTGGGTAGCACCTGAGTCAAAGAGAACGCGCGCCCAGCGGTTCTTTACCTTAAAACTCCCTATATAAATATCAACGGGGAAAAGCACAGTCACTACAGAAAACGAAAGTCAAACTAAACTGCAAAGGAAGTAAAAGACTAGCAAGAAGGTTTACCTGAAATGACTTGCGTCGAAGTTTGAGCCTCCGCTGAAGATATCACGTTCAGCTTCCCTTTGCCGCTATCCATAGACTGAGGCGGTGGCAACGCCTGAAGAGGAACTGGTCGGTGCACAGACTGGAGCTGCGGGCATCGGGCCTTGGTATGACCTTTCTGTCCGCACTGATAGCAGACCTTGTCCTTCAACCAGCAACGGGCAACATCATGCCCCTCTTTCTTGCACAAAGTACACACCGCATTCTGTCTGGGAGCATCCTGTATAGCATGCACATGCACCTTCTGCGCCGCAGCCCTCTTGAAACATCTCTCAGCAGGATGGCCCGACCGGCCGCAAAAACCACAAACCTCCTTGCTCCTCTTCCCCGAAGGAGCACCAACTTGGGGGCTCTTTGCTTCAGCAGCTTTCCTCTTCTCATTCCTCGCCTGCTGTCCTCTATGCTTCGCGTTTTCGATGGCCTCTACCTTCAAAGCGGCCTCCACTGCCCCAGCATAACTCACCGCTCCATGAGCCACCGCTAGCTGCTGTACCTCGCTCCGCAGGCCACCGAGGAACCGCTTTGCTCTATCCTCCTCTGAGCTCACCAAACTGGGGGCAAAGCGACTGAGTTTGCTGAACTCAATCTCGTACTCGCTGACTGAGAGCTGCCTCTGCTTCAGATGTAAGAAATCATTCATCAGCCTGTCTCGCTCCACTGACGGTAGAAATTTCCGCATCAAGATCTCCTTGAAGGAAGCCCAAGTGCTTCCTCCTACCATTCCCTCCTTCTCCCTCATCCACCAACTCTTCGCTAACCCCTTCAGCTGATAGGCGGCCAGCATCACCTTCTGATCATCAGACACTCCAGAGTAGTGAAACATCTCTTCTATGGTGATTAACCAGTCATCCAATACCATGAAGTCCGCCTTACCATCGTAGGTAGGGGGACGCAGTCGCTGGAACTGAGTGATGAAAGCCATCTCCGGGGGCACCACCACTGGAGGCACCAAAGGGGCTGGAGGTGCAGGAGGTGCGGGAATAGCTAAACCCGCAGCAGGGTCCTGCGCTCTCGGGGCTAGTCATGCCACCACAGACAACAGGGACTGGATCTGAGACTGAACGTCCACCATCTGCCTTGAAAGAGCCTCATTGCTCTGCCTCAGACTTTCCATAACTGTACCGCTTTGAGTACCAGAATACCCGCCCTCAGATTGGGGAGTCGATCTCGCCGCTCTACGCTTAGGTGCCATCCTAAAAAGATCAACAAACAAACATCAGAACCTAGTTCAACTACTAGGACAAAACAACAGGTACAGACAAACCTACATAAGTACTTGCTTTCACTGCCAACTTGCTCTGGGGTTTTTATATATGTATATATATATTTATACAGGGGAAATAATGTCATGCTTAACCTAAGATGGTTCACCACCATCACACTAACTCTTGTGCCTAAGTCGAGCATGCATGAATTTTTAATCTCTTTTTGACTCAAAACCATGTGTGTACATATGTCATCCTGCAAGTCTTTAGCTTGGCACGTTGTGCTTATGCAATGTTATGCTATGCATGATTGTGCTATGCATTCTAAAAAGGCCCTAATGCATGTTATGAGCGGCGTACACATGAAAATGTTATGCATCCCATACTGCATAACATTTTCATGCAATGAAAAAAGAAAACGTGCTAGTCGCATTCATGTGGTGAGGTTATGCATCCCATACTACATAACCCTCACATGTTGCCTCCTATGGTGGATCCATATACGAACACATATTATGCATCCCATACTACATAATATGCCCCGTATACTTCATGTTATGCTATGAGTGTAGTGTTCGTGCTTCAGCCAAGACGTGCCGATGACATATCGGTGTGTGTATGACATGATGCTAAACTTCTAATACCTACAAGGAAAGGTTGCCTGACAAATTGTCAAGCAACCTCCCTCTGATACCAACTGTCACAACCCGCATTTTCTCCGAAATTTTAGAAGTATCAGAGTAGAAGAAAACGCGCGTTGTGATGCCACGTCGGACAGGGGATAACTGTCGACGCTCAGGCGACCACTAACTGCTAAGACTAAGAAAGTTCAAAACTTGAATGATGTGAAAAAACCAATTATATTTTTGAGGCCGTATCCCTCGGCTTCGTGGAATAACTAGTCCACCCTTTCAAAATTATACTTATACGCAGCGGAAAATACTTTATTCATTTTTTTAACATCCTAAGAGAGTGCTTATGCGTCCAGGGGACGCCTAAGACTATGCAAAACCCTAGATTTAATTTATATATCATATATAGGAAATACCCCTTTTTTTACGCGGTTTGAAAATAGTGGTTAAGCTCTTTAGGAAGGAAAACATGATGCCTATATTTTTGATATAATGGTTAGTTTCCTTTATAGGTTTTAAAATAACTAGCAACCTAACATAAATCATCCCAGAAGCAAGTTGAATAAACTCCAAAACAGGAAAAAATAGCAGTATCAGCAAGGTACAATGCATCTAAAAAGAGAAACCACCAGTGGGCGCCAACAACTGACACGAACCCACTGGTGAGTAGGTATATCTGTACTACAAGTCTAAAGGAACTACCTCCCAGGAGTGAGGAAAAGAAAACTCAGCAACAGCTAGCACTAGCAACCTCCAGGAGAAACCCTAGCCGCTCAGTCGGCTATAAACTTGAACCTGAGGCATTCAAAGAAGAGAACGCCTCAGCAAAGCAATATATAAACATGGAAGTGAACAATAGCATGAGAAAGAAGTGAAACAGGTAAGAGCTAAAGTAAACAGGTGCAGGAAAATACTCGACATGAGTAGGTAAAAAAAAGGGGGTGCACCAAGTGCACGGGTGAGGTCATGCCTCTCACATATCTGCAGGAAGGATTAGCAAAATAACAGATAAAATCAAGTATAAAGCTAGAGCAGGAAGAGCCACCTAGTACTGGGGATGGACAAAAATGGAAATAAGGGCCTAGACTGGTGGCAACGGTCCAACCACGTCTCACAGGCCTAAACATCTCAAGGTGCTGTGGTGGTGGAATCGGTCCAACTCAACCAAACAGCTCACATTGTCTTAATAAGACAAGAAGTAAAACAAGGGTGGCGGCATCGGTCCGACCACCTCAAAACCACATCCAACTCCAGCACTAAGTGACTCGGGAAACCCCTTCCTGGTAGTCCCATGAACCACCATGACGTCAACACTGAACCCTACACATCTAGAGCGACCCACCTAAGAGCCTTATATTCATACCGACGGACTCAACATCGACTTTGCCCAAGCAAGAGGGTTGACACAATTAAATTGAAGGTGACACGAATCCTAGTTTAAGTATTTTGATACTAAACGCATACCGGTAATGTGATACTAAATACGACAAGGTAGCTTGACCTCCAACTAAGACCTTAAAGTTAACTTACTACCACCGTACACAATTAGCTTACTACATCTCATAAACACTATACTTGGGTGGTTCGATACATACATTAGCAAGGGGCTTAACACTAATGCGAACAAGTGAATTGACACTAAATAAAGAAAATGACAAGAGGGTTGGGTGGCTTCGATACCCATCCAATTTTCGTTGGGACAACCCAGGGGCAACTACGGTAACATCCTTGCCAAAAAAAACTAATGAATTTACCTCAAAATCTCCTAGCGCCGAGATCATATCAAAGTTCTAAATGCAACAAAAATAATATCAAGAATTTCTCTAGGGCTGCAATCATATCAAGAATTTATCATAAATTAGGTAACACAACTAGCATGAAGAAAATTCACTTTGGCAAGAGAGTACTTGCCTCGGCTTAAGGAGGAGTTCGGCGGCAATGATCTTCCCAATAGGTCAAGATTGCAGCGATAATTTATCAAAATCTGGACAAAAAAAAACTGGCTAGCAAGGACCGGCCAACGCAACCCCTCCAAACCTCCGGCCACCTAATCAAACGGCAGCACCTAAGCTTCTAAACCGCCGGCCTTAAGCAGCGAAGATCACAAGATTTCCTGGATAACCCAACCGGGGAAGAACAATACCATAAAAACGAGAAAAAAATGCAACCCTAACCTACCTATCGGGAAACAGAGATGGAGAAATCCAAAGAAAAATTACCTCGGAACGAAGATCTAGCCTAGAGGAGTTCGGATCCGGTCTCAAACGAAGATTTCCGGTGGAATCGGGCGGTCGGAGGAGAGTCGGGGCCTCCGTCTTTCTCCAGTCTCCCGCTCGGGCTGCGACAGCGGGCCGCCAGGTCTTTGGGGAAATTCCTAAACCTAAAGCCGGGCTTATATAAATATACACTTATACACTTATTCCTATAATTATTTATATATGCACACCACACACATACTCATATATTTATTTACACACACACAAAAATACACATATATATACATATAGTTATACATACTCATAAATACACACATATATACATATATTTATACATACACATATAAATATACTTATTAATTGACTAAGACAACCGCTAACCACACTAGATACAAGCACTAAAATACATGTACACGTCTATTAACATGCACACGCGCACACAAATATTCTACCCCGGGCGCAAGCTCACGCACGCGCACGCACAACTTACAAACCCTGCAAGCACGTGCACGTGCAATTACGCAACGGCACGCCCACAACGCTCGCTAAGCCCTAAATGCGAAAACATGCAAATACGCTCACATAAATGACGGCTCGCTAACTAGCGACTGTCGAAAAGGCGCGAAAACTAACGTTCTCGGATTCCGACCAAATCCGCACCGTAGCTAAACACTCGGGCTACGAAAACATCGGCGAAGTCGGACACAACCTCCGACGACCACACACTTGGGCAAACCTCGCCCGAAGCCAAAGTACAGGGATTCCCTAAGAGGCTCAGCCGGGCCTCCAAAACAGGCACCGGCTAGCTGGGGAAACCAAACAACAGGCTAAAACTCTAAGAACACCTAACGAGGTACTCTAACAACGGCACGAGCCGGGAATGCGCCAACGTAACGCCAAACGAGGACTTAAATAATTGCCAAAAAATTCGGGGGCGTTACATTGAGGCACACGGCCTGGGACACGGCCGTGTGCCAAGCCGTGTTCGGCCCAGGTCTGGAGATTTTTGAACGGATCTGAGCCGTTTTTTTCTTTAATTTGATCCAACGGCCCAGATGATTTCCTGCTCTATTAAGGCCGGGAATAGGGGAGTTAATCCCTCATTTCTCTCCAAGGCTTTCTCTTTCCAAGGTGTTAGAGAGAAGAGGAAGAAGAAGGAGGTTTCCGGCCGCCGCCGGGGCATCGGAGCACCGTTCCGAAATCTGATAGCGGATCCGTGGAGGAAAGGTCGTTGCGAAGAGTTCTATCCGTGTAGTTTTTCCATGGCTCCTAAACGGACTACGAGGGTAACGATTCTCTACTTGAGCAGGTGAAACTCTTTCTTTCTGCATGTGGAATCCCGCTCCCGCGAGTGTGTGGTGAGTGTGTGGTGTTCCTTGGGGTTGATGTGAATAGTCCCCCTTGTGTTGCATATGGAGTCCGGAATCGTAAGTACGGGCATAGGCATTGTGTGTGAGGCCTACTCGGACATGTATTGTCTGGATCGGTGATGTTGCATTTGATATGTTCTGCCGGAGAAGACTCCGTGCTTTGGGTTTTTCGGGTTTCTATGCAGTAGATTGCAGCAGGGACCCTTGGACGTTAGCTTCAAGGCGCACCCGGAAAACTGAGCAGAAACGTGTTCTGCTAACTTGGCGGTCTGGGAACCAGCCTTGAACATAACTGGGTTAAGCGATTGTTTGGAAATTTTGGGATCCGAGAGAAGCTTGGCCCGTGCGTAGGACTTAAATCGACTAGGAGACGTGAGCAACGGGCAAGTGGAATCAGACTTAGGCTATGTGGTTCGGTGCGAGAGACCCGAAGACGGGGACTAGCCATTGGCATAGTCGGGAGCGTTAGACGGTGGTCAGAAAGGCTAAATGCTCACTTGGTTGCCATCTTTGGGATGGTGGTGAAGCCACAAAATTGACCAGATTCATCGTTAATATTCCCTGAGTGCACGGGGTGTTTGGCCGTGCGAGCCTACACCTGTGGCAGAGTATAATTGCGCATAAAGGTTTTATTGGGCTAATGATATGCAGGGAAAGAGCGCCGCCGTCCCAAGTCAGGGGCGGGGTCATTATAATTTGGTCGACTTTTAGCTGACCGTTGCTTTGTTTGCCACCGTGCGGTGGAATGTGCTTGCAGGTGCTGCGGAACCGAGTGCCAAATAGCGGGCTGGAGCCCATGTTGCTGTGCTGGCCCTAGAAGGCCGTAGAATAGTTGTTTTTTACTTTTATCATGTGTGGCCGACCTGCGAGCCGATGTATGTAATACATGTTTTATTAAGTGAACATTTGTAAGGCCATAAGGCCATGTACCTTTTCAGTGTATTTGGGTTTCATTACTGTGGTTGTGGTCGTGGACATTCATATGTATTGGATTTAATATTTGGGTTCTTTGAACTTTAAAAGCTTCCGCTAGAATTCTCTGTGTAGGACGAGTAGTCTTAATTGGATAGTTTGAATATACATTTGGTAACCCTTCCAACTGTCTGTGGTATATGTCTTCGGGTTCCAGCTGGACCTTCTGTTATATGCCATGCGACAGATGGGGGTGTTACAACTCGTTGTCCAGCCATGATTCTATCATTCAGTGCAAGCTCAAGTGCTTGGATTTCAAAGGTGATAAAGGCCAGCCCATTAGTGTATATGGTTTGCAACGTCAGGAATCTCCAATCATTTCTGCGGTACGTGCTCGTAAATTTCGAGATTCTAGCAGCGATTCTTTCCTTGTTATCATTTCTGTTCTGGATGTTATACCTATTATGCCTCGGCTTGAGGACGTTTCTGTGGTGTGTGAGTTTCCGGATATTTTTCCTGTTAGTCTTCGTGAACTTCCTCCTGAGAGAGGTGGAGTTTGTTATAGACCTTGAGCCAGAAACTCGCCCTTTTGCAAAAGCACTGTATCGCATGGTGCCGCATCAGTTGAAGGAGCTGCATACTCATTTGGTTGAGTTGGTACAGTGTAGATTTATTAGACCTAGTTCTTCCCCTTAGGGTGCAACATTCCTCTTCATTAAGAAAAAAGATGGAACGATGTGGCTGTATATAGATTGTAGAGAGATAAACAAGGTGACCATCAAGAACATATATCCATTGCCTTGGATTGATGACTTGTTTGACAAGCTCCAAGGTAGTTCCATGTTCTCGAAGATTGACCTTTGTTCGGGCTACCATCAGTTGATAATGCGTGAGTCAGACGTTCCGCTAACTGCTTTTTATTCCCGATATGGTCACATTGATTTTCTGGTAATGTCTTTTGGATTAACGAACGCACCGTCAGCATTTATGGACATGATGAATAAGGTGTTCAACGACTTTATGGATAAGTTCATGGTTGTATTCATTGAGGACGTCCTGGTATATTCCAGAAATGCAGAAGAGCACACCTTGCACTTTCCCTTGGTCTTAGCTACTCTGAGGGAGCACAAGCTGTATGCAAAGCTTAGTAAGTGCGAGTTCTGATTGTCTCAGGTGTCATTACTAGGACACATTATAAGCAAGGACGGTATCTCAAAGGATCTCTCAAAGATAGTTATTGTTTTGGAATGGAAGAGACCTTCATCGTCTAAGGAGATAAGGAGATTCTTAGAGGAGGTTGGATACTATAGGTTATTTGTGGAGTGATTCTCAGTGTTGTCTGTGTTATTGACCAAGCTTACGCAAAAGAGCGCAACTTTTGTTTGGAGTGACGCCTATGAGGAAGCCTTTGTGGAGCTCAAGAGAAGAATGTGTTCTGCTCCAGTTTTGGTGTTGCCTACAGAAGCAGTAGAGTATGTTGTTTATGTGGAAGCTTCGCGAGTAGAAGTCAGATGCGTGTTAATGCAGGGCGGCAAAGTGATTGCATATTGATCGAGACAACTGAAGGTCCATGAAAAGAATTATCCTACGCATGACTTAGAATTTTCTGCAGTCATTTATGACTTGAAGTTATGGAGGCATCTTCTGTATGGACTGTCATGCAAAATTTACACAGACCACAAAAGTTTGAAATATGTCTTCACTCAGAATGAGCTGAACTTGCGCCAGGGTAGATGGTTGGAATTTGTTGTGGACTATGAAGTTGATATCGTTTATCATCACGACAAGGCTAACGTTGTGGCGAGTACTTTGAGCAGAAAGCCCGCGAATGTTTTTAACCTCACTATGCATTCTTTAGTAGAAGAGTTCTTATTAATGGACATAGTCGTTGGGAGAAGCGCTTCGCCAAGTAGCTTAGAGGTGGAAGAGCCTTCGTGGATTACTGATGTGACGGCAAGTGTACCAATCGTAGTCAAGTAATAATGTGCGGAGTTGAATTCACGGATATCGATGTCTCGAGAAGTGTAAGTAGGGAGTGTGATTTCACAATATGAAAAAGGGATTGCTAGCGGGAAAGTAACAGAAGTGGGTTTTTGATTTGGATTCCTAAGTTAACAATAATAAGAAAACTATTGCGAGTCGCCGTCACCGTGTATCTTCGGTGGATTACTCAAGAGAGTAATAGGGAAGATGGATGAGCTAATGAGGGTCAGAATCACCTTTTCGCAACGCACGCTTCTAGCAATCGCTAGAACGACACAATCACAACTTGAACAAGAGAAAATCTGAAGTTCAACAATAATATCCAGAACTAAAATATATCAACACTTAGACATGCTGAAATATTCAAGCTATCAATGTTCTTACACATCAATCCAACACCCAAATATGCAAAAAAAGAAATACTACAAGTAACGGGGAAGAGAAACAACCAAACACACGAAGTCTCTCCGAGATTCACGCCCGGATTCCAGGTTTGTCGACGCTTGTCCGAACTCTGTCTACGGTTGACTTCCGGGAACAAAAAAAGGTTGTCGCTTCCTTCGAATATCCCGTCTTCTTCGTGAATAATAACTTGCTGGTTCTAACTGGAGAACTTCATGGATGCAGCAACCTTTGAGCTTGACATGGAGCTTGGAGCTTGGATATGACAGTGGTGGCCGGAGATGAAGAAGCGGATAGCTCTTGGAGAAGAAATGGTGGCCGGATCAACTCTCTAAGGTGGAGAGTGAAAATAACGTCTAGGGGAAAGTTTCCACGCTCAAAAGAACAAAAAATGGCAGTTGGGTCGGAATGGATCGAAACTCCTTCCAAGAAGAAGAAATCTGCGCTTTAAATAGAAGCAGGTCAGAAAAATAGGCACGCACAGTTTGGTGTATGGTCGTGCGCAAACCGTGCGATATTAACTTCCAGATCAGGCCTGCGGAAGGAGAAGCGTTGACCAGTGCATTTTACTTCGCGCACGGGCAGTTCCGCCCGTGCGTGAAGGAAATCGCATGGGTAGCGACATGGAGCTGGAATTCTGGGAAATACATGGGAACCATGTGTTTTACACGCGTACCAGTGCTTCCGGTCGTGCGTGAACAAATTATATGATTCACCATAGAATGGAATAAACTAGAAAGCTACGGGAAAACCGTGTGTTTCCTTCGAGCATGGTTACGATGAAACTGTGCGTCAACCATGCGTGAGGATCGTCGAACTCAGCTCGACGAAATTCATCGAGCTCAACTCGACGTTCTTCCAGCTGAACAAACACATGATTGGGCTCAAACCGTGCGAGAATAAAACCCACGACCTTGCGTTTTCCTCAAATCAGAATTTCTGCCTTGGGGAAAACGCACCAGATGCACAACAAAACCAAAACTGGAGCACAAGCTCCCAGCAACAAATATGCAGCAAAGATAATAGCAGGAAAGAGCCATGGGGAGCACCATGTGCTTACCCCCAACAACAGAATGCGCAGATGCACACCCTTGGGGCCAAAATAGTGCAAAAAATGATCAAGTGAAGATCTAAACAAAAATATAACTTTTCCAATTGAAAAATTAGTGCACATGAAACAAAATAAGCACAAATGAGTCCGAAAAACTCTATAAATATCGAACTCATCAATTACTATCTCTCTAGGTTACATCAGAAAGACGATCCTGATTTGCAGCTCCTCCGCAGTAGAACAGAGAAAGCGGAATTAACTGACTTTTTAATTGATGATGTGGGTAACTTGAAGTACCACGACAGATATTGTATTCCTGCTATTGAAGATATTCGAGGAAAGATATGTAGTGAAACACATGGTTCATATGTTGCTTATCATCCTGGTTCCATGAAGATGTACAGAGATTTGAATCAGATTGTTTGTTGGTCAGATATGAAGAATGTCATCGCAAGATTTGTTTTTGAATGTTATACCTACTGTAACGTCCTGAATCACACTAGGCCCCTCGTGTGTTTTTTTTAGTCAGGAGAGCTGACTTGGGTTCAGGGGAAGTGCTAATAACTGGGTAGCACATGTGAATAGGATTTGTATCACCCGAGTCATTGGTCAACACTTTGGTGTCGAGATGTTGACACACTGGGATAAGGTGTCGACACAGTGTATCGACACCCAGGTTGAGGTGTCGACACACTGGTGTCGACACCGTGTGTCGACACACTGGAACTAGGTGTCGACACACTGTGTCGACACCCTGGGGTTGAGGTGTCGGCACACTGGTGGCGACACCGTGTGTTGACACTCGCTGTGTCGACACACTAGAAACAGGTATCAGCACAGTATGTCGACACCCTAGGGTTGAGGTGTCGACACACTGTTGTCGACACCGTGTGTCGACACTCGATGTGTCGACACACTGGAACCAGGTGACGATACAGTGTGTCGACAACCTGGGGTCGAGGTGTCGACACACCGGTGTCGACACCATGTGTTGACACATGCTGTGTCGACACCCAGATGTTGAGGTGTCGACACTTTAGTATCGACACCATGATGCAAGACACGGGCCTACCCATGTGTGTGAGTGTGTGAGATAAGTATGACATGGGTAAAGACACAGGCGTGTCCCTACCCGTGTAAAATAATGAACCGACAATGAAAACTGCTATAACACTTCGCGCAAGCAGGACACAGTCAGGGACACGGGCGTGTCCCTACCCATGTCACTTTTCATATATAAGGGGAAGAGATACCCCTAGCCGTTTTCACTCCTCATTCCAGCCACTTTTCCTGAGAGAAATTTCTGTAGAGAGGGAAAACTGCTGGAGCAAGTCCAAGAGGAGGAGAACCGCCATCGTGAAAAAAGAAGATGCCGCTGAGAAGAGTTACACGATCTATAGCCGGAAATAGTGGAAATGCCGGAAATGAGGTGAGCTTCCTCCCCTCTCCCTTGGTGCTAGATCTATAGTTATCTAGGCGAGATGTCGACTCAAAAGAGTCTAGACCTGCGAGATGGTGATTTCTCTAGGAGGAGACCGTCCTAGGGCTTGTGCTCTAAGGCTAGTTGTGTCTCCAACCTTCTATGCGAAGATTGGGGGATGGTTTCCTGAAGAGTAAAGGCCTCATGAGGGTGAATAAGGGAGGAGGAATTTTTTATGTGATTTTGGAAGACCGACTCGAGGTGGAAGATGAACCGATGCCGTTCATTCCTCTTTAAGATGCGTGCAGAATTGGTGTTCTGCGCGCAACAATCTCCTTGTTCATTTTTTGATGTGATAAGTCCAGATCTGGGGTTTTAACTAAACAAAAAAGTTGAAGCCCTTGAAAATACCTTTCCAACGAGTGGTTGCACGCCTTCATGCAAAGTTTGTAGCCACGGAAAAGTCTGGACGAATATGACATCCGATAAATCCTGCATGAAGAAATTGTGTTCTATACGCAGCGGAATTCAAGTCTGATTTCAAGTATGATACCTTTGAATCTGAGTTGTGGTCTGAAAATAATTGTAGCTCATGGAAAGACCTTTCCATCGAGGGGTTACACGCCTTCACCAGATTCCTGTAGCCCCGGGAATCTCCGGTTGAATTTGTTGTCCAGATTTATTCTGCACTTAAATTCTGGATTTTTATATAATATGGATTTGGATTCGATGGAATCGATGTTGCAAACTAACTCAAGATTTTGGTGAACTATTTTATGTTAACCACCATAGTGCTATGAATGATGAAGATTATTAATTGGATTCATATAACTGAATTGTGAAGCAAGCTTACTTGAATGAAATGACTAGATACAAATTGGTAGATTATTATTTATGCGCATCATGCTTGTAATATGTTGAAATCATTTGGAATGACAAATAGAAGGATAAAACATGGTCATGAGTATGTATGATGGTTAGAATGAAATGTAGTAGTCCAATACTTAGAGCGTAGTCTCCCTACGGGTAGTATTGTGGAGGGATGTAAGTGTGGTATTGGCCGCCACTAGTTGAGTTAATGTTGAAATGAGGTATAGATGGACGGTTGGGTTTGGTCCTCAGTGTTCACGTCTCGGGGCTCCTTCCGTGCTGAGTGGATGGTTGGACTGTGTCCTAGTGCTTACTTCCGAGGCCCCTTCCATGCCACGGTGTTGTGGAATTTGCATGTGGTGTGAGTCGACACGCGGTGTCATAATCCTGGGTTAAGGATAGTGTGGCAGGTCTACGGTCTCGCCGATCGTCACATCGACGGGAGTTGACAGTTAGACTTTTGGCGGTTGGTCTTGGTTCTCGGTGTCTACATCCCGGGGCTCCTTCCATGCCAGATGAACGGTTGGGCTTGGTCCTCGTGCTTACTTTCGAGGCTCCTTCCGGGTCACACAAGGTCAGTTCGGTGCATGGTCCTCGGTGCACATCTACCCGAGGCTCCCGCTAGGTCATAGTACGCATGGGCTCTGCTATTGTGTTCTTAGCATTGAGGCGTACGGAGGCCTAGGTGAAGTAGTGTGGATACCTGCCTAGTACTAGAGATGCCCGCTCTACTATCACCTCCTGGCCATGGCGGCTGACGCCTGAGAGGTTAGCTGTAAGACCCCCCCTCCCCGGATCCCAAAACACGGCACGAAGGCGGAGTCTTATGCCCGGAACAGTCGCCTTGCGGTAGCATTAGCACACGGGCTAACCTGTACCACAAGACGCCTATTCCGCCGGCTACAACAATAT
Source organism: Platanthera guangdongensis (assembly GCA_039583875.1). NCBI lineage: Eukaryota > Viridiplantae > Streptophyta > Magnoliopsida > Asparagales > Orchidaceae > Platanthera > Platanthera guangdongensis. The sequence goes on from CM077164.1 coordinate 67,649,710, forward strand.
CAATATATCATGCCAACCCAACCAAATAAATAAACAAGAGAAGTCAAATCCACACTAAGTAATATATAATGTCCAAAACATCAATAATGAGAAGCTAAAACATGCTTCTACAATATATCAGAGTACAGCTAATCATTGCCCAAACGGGCTACATCAGAGTAAGCAAAACACTAACATCTGTAACAGACGGTATCGACGGTACCGTCACATCAGGCCCTATCGTCCTGGCCTGGCTGTCCTGCGGCGTAGTCTGCGGCTGCTCTACCTGCGGCGTGACCTCCTAAAAAGGAAGACGTAGCAACCGTTAGTCGAAACGACTAAGTGGTTTCACATCCGCTCCCCCGGCGACTCCTCGGCACCGGGCGGAGAAAAGGAACAGTAGTATAGTATATAACAAGTAAGCAAGTAAAGGAAGTACAAGCAAGTGGCAGTAGTGTAAGAGTAACAGCATCATAGTCAGCATATATGAAGAGCTACACTAAACTAGCAAGTATAAGTATCAGCAGGAAAGTAACTTAACTTATAAGGATGTCCATACAAACTTATAAGTTAAGGATCGGGTTACATAAAAGTAACTCATCGTATAGGAGTGCCCATACAAACTTATACGATGAGGATCTTGTTGTGCAATGTATGAAATGCTATGAATGCTATGCAATGACTCACCCATGCAATTGCTATGTCGACACAGACTGTAGTTCCCACTTTTCGAGCAGGTAGCTAACCTCTCAGGCATCAGCCGCCGTGGCCAGGCGGTGACAGTAGAAACGGGCACTTCTACTACTAGGCGGGTATCACACTACTTCACCTAGGCCTCGTACGCCTCAACGCTAAGAACAACAACAGCGGAGCCCATGCGTACTATGGCCCAGCGGGGTCTTGGGTAGATGTGCAGAACCAAGAACACAGCCCGAACTGGCCTTGCGTGACCCGGAAGGGGCCTCAAAGAAAGCACGAGGACACAGCCAACCGTCCACATGGTCGGAGGGGCCACCCGTCGGGACGTGAACACCGAGGACACAGCCCAAACCAACCAAGTCTAACTGCCAACTCCCGTCGGTGTGACGACTGGCGAGCCCATAGACCTGCCACACTATCCTTAACCCGGGATTACGACACCGCGTGTCGACTCACACCACATGCAAACACCATATCAACACAACATGGAAGGGGGGCCTCGGAGTGAGCACGAGGACACAGCCCAACCATCCATCCACACTTTATCTCAACACGACCAACACAAGTGACGGTCAACACCGCACTTACATCCCTTCACAATACTACCCGTAGGGAGACGACTCTCTAAGTATTGGACTCCTAAATTCAATCCGATATAAAACATATGCATGGACATGGGTTACCCATCTATATATCATCCCAAGTGATTTCAACATGATCTAAACAAGATTTGCTCTTACGACAACTTACCGAAGTATTATCAAATCAATCCAATTAAACATAAGGAAATCAACAGGCCTCAAGCTATTTTGCAATAATAAATTGATTTCTAAAACAGTAAATATTATCATCCATAACACCTGGTGGTTAACATAAAATTATTTCTCCAAAATCTAGAATTAATTGCGACATTAGGTCCACCAATTTCAAATCCACAACGTATGTAGAGACCCAGAATTTCAGCGCAGGATTAGCACTGGACAGCAACTTCGATCGGAGTTCCCTGAAGTTACAGGAATCCGGTGGAGGCGTGTAACCCCTCGTTGGAAAGATCTTTTCATGATCTACAACTTTCATATTCAGGTCATAACCCAGATCTGCCAATACCTTACTCGAAATCGGCTTCGAAGTTCGCTGCGCACAGAACACAATTTCTGTGTACAGGAATTGCCGGACAGCAAACTCGATTAGGATTTCCCGTGGCCACAGACATCACCTGAAGTCGTGCAACCACTCGTTGGAAAGGTATTTCCAAGGGCTACAACTTTCGTGTTTAGCCAAGAGCCCAGATCTGCCCATATCCTACAAGAAAATGGCCTAGAAGATCGCTGCGCGCAGATTACAGATTCTGCGCGCATCTTAAAGGAAAATGAACGGCATCGGTTCGTCTTCCTCCTCAAGGCGATCGTTCCTAGATTTTCCAGAGATATTCTCCTCCCTTATTCAACCTCAAAGGCCATAAACTCCTCACGAGACCATCCACCCATCGTCATATTGAAGAAAAGGGGAAGGGTTGAAGAGATCTAAAGTCTAGAACACAAGTTCTTAACATGGCCTAACCTAGAGATCTTCTCCTCTCCATCAAGACTCTCTTGAGTCGATGTCTCTCCTAAGGCATAACTATAGATCTAGCACCAAGGGAGAGGGTAGGAAACTCACGTTGCTCCAGCTACGCCAGCGTACCACCATTTCCAGCCATGGATCGCGTAGTTTCTCCTTGGCGGCATCTTCTCTTTCACGGCGATGGCGGATCTCCTTCGGTAGGACTTGCTCCTGCAGTTCTACTCTCATCAGGAGCTCTCACAGGAAATAGGGGAAGGAAATGAGAATGAAAAACGGCTAGGGTTTCTCTGCCCCTTATATGCAAAATGTGACACGGGTAGGGACACGGCCGTGTCCTTACCCGTGTCCTGCCTGGCGAAACGGCAACGACAGTTTCCATGTCGGTTCAGTGTTTGACACGGGTCGGGACTCGCCCGTGTCCCAACCCGTGTTCACATGACACGGCCGTGTGCCTGGCCGTGTCATTGGCCGTGTGCATCTTCAGTTACATCTCGCCACTTCTCGTCGAGCTCAACTCGACGCACACGGGTAGGGACACGCCCGTGTCACTACCCGTGTCACTTAGTGTCGACCCCGCTCGACGATCTCGACACGCCTCGTCGAGATCATCTCGACGCACACGGGTAGGGACACGGCCGTGTCACTACCCGTGTCACTTGATCTCGACGATTCTTGACGATCTCGACACGGCTCGTCGAGATCATCTCGACGCACACGGGTAGGGACACGGCCGTGTCTCTACCCATGTCACTTCTCTCTGCACTGATTTCTCCCCTTCTCCACAAGTGCAGCCCAATTCCCTGCACTTCTCAGGACTCGAGTCAACCCTCCTGACTCAAAACACACACACTAGGGGCCTAGAGCGATTCGGGACGTTACAAATCCTATAAACAAAATAAAAGATTTCGTCCCCGAAATCAGGCTTAGGCTGTGTGGAGAAAAACCTAACAGAAAGTTTATCATATATTTTTAAATAAGATTACCTTGGGTAAACAACTCCGGGTAGCGTTGCTGCATCAAATCCATTGGCTCCCAGGTGTACTCCTCCTTCCCATGATTCATCCATAGCACCTTCACTAAGGGGACACTTTTGCAGCGTAATGTTCTTGTCTCGCTATCAACGATTCGTACCGGCTCTAGTCGCACAGACCTATCTGACGCCACCGCACCATCAGTAGTGGGAATAAATTGGTCGGGCCGCAATAGTGCTTTTCGAAGCGACGATACGTGGAACACGTCGTGAAGATTTTCTAGTTCCGGTGGTAACTCCAACCGATAGGCCAACAGGCCAATTCTTTCCAATATAGTATAAGGCCCAACATACCTTGGGCTGAGCTTTTTCACTCCACGCACCCGCGAAACTCCATGCATCGGCCGAATCTTAAGGAACACTTTTTCGCCCACTTGGAATTCCACCATCCGGTGCTTTTTATTGTAATATTTTGCCTGTCGACTTTGAGCCTCCAACATGCGGTCTCTTATCAATCTGACAGCCACATCAGTGTCATCTATAAATTCATTTCCCAATGCCTTCGGATCTTCGTCTTGCACCCAAGACAAGGGAGTCCTACACCTTCTTCCGTAAAGGGCTTCATGGGGCGCCATACCGATGCTCGCTTGATGACTATTATTGTAGGAGAATTCCACTAGTGGCAAGAGCCTTTCCCATGGCTCTCCTCTGTCCAGCACACATAACCTCAATAAATCTTCCAGCGTTCTGATGGTCCGCTCTGACTGTCCGTCAGTCTGAGGATGAAATGCGGTACTAAAGGTTAGGCGTGAGCCCAAATACGCCTGTACCGCCTTCCACTCATTGGATGTAAACCGACCATCCCGATCCGAAACAATTGTCTTGGGCACGCCATGATACCGTACAAATTGTTCCACAAAAAGGCGTACAAAACATCCACGTGTGCTTCCTTCTTCATTGGAATGAACCGGGCCACCTTTGTCAGTCGATCCACAATAACCCATACCGAATCATTCCCGGAGCGTGAGCGAGGTAGCCCATGGACAAAGTCCATGGAGATGTCCTCGAACTTCCATTCGGGGATGGCAACGACTGCAACAAACCACCGGGACTCCTGCATTCAGCATTCTTCACTCTTTGGCAAGCTTCGCAATGTGTAACATAGTAGCGAACATCCTTCTTCATTCCCGGCCAACACATGGTCTTCCGCCTTCCGGCGTACATCTTAGCAATACCCGGGTGCACTGAATATTGAGAGGAATGCGCCTCTCTCAATATATCCTCCCGAATTTTGCCGCCCTTGGGAATATAAAGTCGGCCACGAAAATAAACGAGACCGTCTTTTAGTGTGTACTCATCGGTGGTCTCATCTTCAATTGCCTTGATTGCCGGGGCCAAGGCCGCATCCATACCTTGCTCCACCCGAATCCGATCTCGGATATCACAAACTATGCTCATGTTGGCCAAATACTCTGCATACTCTGCCGAAGGAGCCTTGAATACTAGAGTAATTTCCATCTCTTCGATCCACCCGAGCCAACTCCATACTCATCAACCGAGACTCTGGGCTAGAGCCTGGCGTTTCCTACTCAAGGCATCGGCTACAGAGTTTGCTTTCCCGGGGTGGTAGTTCATGGTGAACTCATAGTCGCATAGAAATTCCAACCACCACCGTTGTCTCAGGTTCAACTCCTTCTGAGTGTGAACATACTTCAAGTTTTTTGATCGGAAAAGATCTCGCAGTGGACGCCATATAAATAATGCCTCCAGACCTTCAGGCGAACACCACTGCTCCAACTCCAAATCATGAACCGGGTAATTGATTTCATGTTTCTTTAACTGCTTGAAGCATAAGCGATCACATGCCCGTGCTGCATCAGCACCGCTCCCATCCCTTGATATGATGCGTCCGTGTAAACTTGGAATCCTTCCTTCCCCGACGGAAGTGCAAGGATGGGGGGGAGGTAAGCCTATCCTTCAACTCTTGAAATGCTGCTTCACATTTAGGTGTCCACTCAAATGGCACACCCTTCTTCGTCAAGGAGGTAAGAGGAAGGGCAATCTTGGAAAATCCTTTCACGAACTTGCGTAGTAGCCAGCAAGTCCAAGAAAGCTTCGTACATCGGCCGCCGACTTCAAGGGCGACCACTCCTTCACGGACCGCACCTTGGCTGGATCCACAGCTAATCCTGCTCCACTAATCACATGCCCCAAGAAGGCTACCTCCTTAAGCCAGAATTCACACTTGCTAAACTTGGCATACAAGGCATGCTCCTTCAATTTCTTCAAACCAAGGTCAGGTGCTCGACATGCTCCTCCTCCGTCTTTGAGTAGACCAAGATGTCGTCGATGAAAACAATGACGAAGATGTCCAAGTATGGTTCAAACACCTGTTCATCAGGCTCATGAAGGCCGAAGGCGCATTCGTGAGCCCAAACGGCATTACTGTGAACTCATACAAACCATATCTCGAACTGAAGGCTGTTTTCTGAATATCCCCCTCTTGTATCCTCAACTGATAGTATCCAGAGCGCAGGTCTAGTTTAGAGAACCACTGTGCTCCCACTAATTGATCGAACAACTCGTCGATCCGAGGTAGCGATAAGTGTTCCGCACCGTTAGTCGATTGAGTTCCCGATAATCTATGCACAATCGCAGGGTTCCATCCTTCTTCTTTACGAACAGCACAGGGGCACCCCATGGTGATGAACTAGGGCGAACGAACCCTGAATCTACTAGTTCCTGCAATTGAACTCTAAATTCTGCTAGTTCTTTCGGGCCATTCTGTACGGGGCCTTGGATACAGGCTTGGCACCTGGTACTAGATTGATCTGGAAGTCAACCTCTCTATGCGGAGGTAATCCTGGTAGCTTCTCAGGAAAGACCTCAGGAAAATCCCGCACTACCCGTACATCCTTGAACTCCAACGCTTCCTCCTTCAACTCGAACCAGATCATGAAGACCTCGTCCCCCTTCATATGAGCTTTTACACCTGAATAGAAGATAATATCATACGTGGCGCGAAGCCAATACCTTGGAAGATGACGTCAGAGTCTCCATGCCTCAAATAGATCCGCTTCTCCGCGCATCGATCCTCGCGAAGTGCCAGTCCAGCCATGTCATGCCCAAAATGATGTCAAACTCCGGCATTCTCAGAACCGTGGCCGCGTATCAAAGGCCTTCCCATCAATAAATAACTCCAACTCGCACTTGGCAGTTGCGATCATCTCCGAGCCATCCGGAAGGCGTACACGTCGGGCTATTCCCGTGAAGTACTGAACATCCCCCACGTCTTTTATGAAATCCTCGGACACAAAAGAGTGTGAGGCAACCGTTATCGAAGAGCGCATAGGCCGTCTTCCCGCCAATAATCACGGTGCCTAAGTGCCAACGACCAAAACTTATTGCTAGTGTCTAATAAGTTCTAAGCATTCATGTTAAACCATGCAAGTATGTAAATGTAAACTATTAAATCATACCTGCAATCACATCTTGTGGGTTCCGTTCCTGTACCATGTCAAGCCCGTACACCTGATCCCTAGCAGGGCGGGGTTACCTCTTGGCGGTCCTCGTCCTCGACCACGCATGTATCCCCGCCCTCGTGGAGCTGCTGGAGGGAGAGCAGGAGGGAGAGCAAGAGGGGCGTTCCCATATAGCTGCGGGCAGAAACGCCGGATGTGGCCCGGCTGGTTGCATTCGAAGCACACCAGACCACGACGCCCTTCAGGTTGTTGAAATCGCTGAGGCTGTGGGGGTGGAGCAACGCAGGCGGCTGCGGAACTGGATGCTCCACCCTATAGTTTCGGTGGACACGCCCTCCACCTCTTTGATAACCTCTTCCTCCTCTGAAGTCCCGTCTCCTTCTATTACTTGGGCCCGGCTTCCATTACGTCCTCCGCAGGCCTCTTACTACATCCCAGGTGTCCGCCTCCAATCTTTTCGCCATATCAATGATCTCCGCCAAGCTACCATCTGCTATAAACAAAGGGACTGCCTTAGGGGATCTCGCAGCCCTTTATAGAAGCGCTTGGCATAACCTCTGTCATCCAACTCATAAGAGTCCGCAAACCTTGCGAGATGCTGGAATTCCCGCTGGTATTCCGTAACCGACTTTGATCCCTGCTTTAGTAGAAGGAACCTCTGCTCAAGCTCATCTCGGCCGATGTAGGGATAAAGTGCTCCAAGAAAACCTCCGAGAATTCACTCCAACTTATCTCAGTGTAGATCCGGCCTTGGAAGGTAGAGCACATGAGGGACTTCCACCACCTCTTCGCATGTAAGTCCAAGACGGACACTGCCAATGTTACTGCCATGTTGGCCGGGCAACGGATACCAGCCAACAACTCTTGTATCGTGTCTAGCCATTCCTCTGTACGTACGGCTGACTCTGTCCCAAGGTAGACGGGAGGGGAGAGAGCTCGGAAGGTGCTCAGCCAGTTGGAGCTCGGGGCCTGTTGTTGCACCGGAGCCTGCTGTGCCTTAAAAGCATCAAGAATGGCGGTGAGTGTTTGCCCCAACTCAGACTGTTGGAACTGAGTGGGTATGGGAGGGGTAGGAGTACCCCTCATGGCTCAACATGCAGTGGAACCTACACGTACACGACAAATTTGTGGTCAGGTTGGCTAAACTTAAGGTCAAAGTTGGACAAACTTAATGTGAATTACATATGGGCACACCACTGCTTCCGCTAAATCAGTTTGTCCCCAAACTGACTAATCAAACGGGGGTGGCACCATTGTTGAATTACTTCGTAGTTGAGGATCGTGGCAAACTGATACCATTTGTAAGACCCCCCCCCCCCCCCCCCTCCCCGATCCCAAAACACGGCACGAAGGGGAGTCTTATGCCCGGAACAGTCGCCTTGCGGTAGCATTAGCACACGGGCTAACCTGTACCACAAGACGCCTATTCCGCTGGCTACAACAATATCAATATATCATGTCAACCCAACCAAATAAATAAACAAGAGAAGTCAAATCCACACTAAGTAATATATAATGTCCAAAACATCAATATGAGAAGCTAAAACATGCTTCTACAATATATCAGAGTACAACTAATCATTGCCCAAACGGGCTACATCAGAGTAAGCAAAACACTAACATCTGTAACAGACGGTATCGACGTACCGTCACATCAGGCCCTGTCGTCCTGGCCTGGCTGTCCTGCGGCGTAGTCTGCGGCTGCTCTACCTGCGGCGTGACCTCCTAAAAAGGAAGACGTAGCAACCGTTAGTCGAAACGACTAAGTGGTTTCATCACATCCGCTCCCCCCGGCGACTCCTCGGCACCGGGCGGAGAAAAGGAACAGTAGTATAGTAATAACAAGTAAGCAAGTAAAGGAAGTACAAGCAAGTGGCAGTAGTGTAAGAGTAACAGCATCATAGTCAGCATATATGAAAGAGCTACACTAAACTAGCAAGTATAAGTATCAGCAGGAAAGTAACTTAACTTATAAGGATGCCCATACAAACTTATAAGTTAAGGATCGGGTTACATAAAAGTAACTCATCGTATAGGAGTGCCCATACAAACTTATACGATGAGGATCTTGTTGTGCAATGTATGAAATGCTATGAATGCTATGCAATGACTCACCCATGCAATTGCTATGTCGACACAGACTGTAGTTCCCACTTTTCGAGCAGGTAGCTAACCTCTCAGGCATCAGCCGCCGTGGCAGGCGGTGACAGTAGAACGGGCACTTCTACTACTAGGCGGGTATCACACTACTTCACCTAGGCCTCCGTACGCCTCAACGCTAAGACACAACAGCGGAGCCCATGCGTACTATGGCCCAGCGGGGTCTTGGGTAGATGTGCACCAAGAACACAGCCCGAACTGGCCTTGCGTGACCCGGAAGGGGCCTCGGAAGAAAGCACGAGGACACAGCCCAACCGTCCACATGGTCGGAGGGGCCTCGGGACGTGAACACCGAGGACACAGCCCAAACCAACCAAGTCTAACTGCCAACTCCCGTCGGTGTGACGACTGGCGAGCCCGTAGACCTGCCACACTATCCTTAACCCGGGATTACGACACCGCGTGTCGACTCACACCACATGCAAACACCATATCAACACAACATGGAAGGGGGGCCTCGGAGTGAGCACGAGGACACAGCCCAACCATCCATCCACACTTTATCTCAACACGACCAACACAAGTGACGGTCAACACCGCACTTACATCCCTTCACAATACTACCCGTAGGGAGACGACTCTCTAAGTATTGTACTCCTAAATTCAATCCGATATAAAACATATGCATGGCCATGGGTTACCCATCTATATATCATCCCAAGTGATTTCACATGATCTAAACAAGATTTGCTCTTACGACAACTTACCGAAGTATTATCAAATCAATCCAATTAAACATAAGGAAATCAACAGGCCTCAAGCTATTTTGCAATAATAAATTGATTTCTAAAACAGTAAATATTATCATCCATAACACCTGGTGGTTAACATAAAATTATTTCTCCAAAATCTAGAATTAATTGCGACATTAGGTCCACCAATTTCAAATCCACAACGTATGTAGAGACCCAGAATTTCAGCGCAGGATTAGCACTGGACAGCAACTTCGATCGGAGTTCCCTGAAGTTACAGGAATCCGGTGGAGGCGTGTAACCCCTCGTTGGAAAGATCTTTTCATGATCTACAACTTTCATATTCAGGTCATAACCCAGATCTGCCAATAACTTACTCGAAATCGGCTTCGAAGTTCGCTGCGCACAGAACACAATTTCTGTGTACAGGAATTGCCGGACAGCAAACTCGATTAGGATTTCCCGTGGCCACAGACATCACCTGAAGTCGTGCAACCACGCGTTGGAAAGGTATTTCCAAGGGCTACAACTTTCGTGTTTAGCCAAGAGCCCAGATCTGCCCATATCCTACAAGAAAATGGCCTAGAAGATTGCTGCGCGCAGATTACAGATTCTGCGCGCATCTTAAAGGAAAATGAACGGCATCGGTTCGTCTTCCTCCTCAAGGCGATCGTTCCTAGATTTTCCAGAGATTTCTCCTCCCTTATTCAACCTCAAAGGCCATAAACTCCTCACGAGACCATCCACCCATCGTCATATTGAAGAAAAGGGGAAGGGTTGAAGAGATCTAAAGTCTAGAACACAAGTTCTTAACATGGCCTAACCTAGAGATCTTCTCCTCTCCATCAAGACTCTCTTGAGTCGATGTCTCTCCTAAGGCATAACTATAGATCTAGCACCAAGGGAGAGGGTAGGAAACTCACGTTGGCTCCAGCGGTACCACCATTTCCAGCCATGGATCGCGTAGTTCTCCTTGGCGGCATCTTCTCTTTCACGGCGATGGCGGATCTCCTTCGGTAGGACTTGCTCCTGCAGTTCTCCTCTCACCAGGAGCTCTCACAGGAAATAGGGGAAGGAAATGAGAATGAAAAACGGCTAGGGTTTCTCTGCCCCTTATATGCAAAATGTGACACGGGTAGGGACACGGCCGTGTCCTTACCCGTGTCCTGCCTGGCGAAACGGCAACGACAGTTTCCATGTCGGTTCAATGTTTGACACGGGTCGGGACTCGCCCGTGTCCCAACCCGTGTTCACATGACACGGCCGTGTGCCTGGCCGTGTCATTGGCCGTGTGCATCTTCAGTTACATCTCGCCACTTCTCGTCGAGCTCAACTCGACGCACACTGGTGGGACACGCCCGTGTCACTACCCGTGTCACTTAGTGTCGACCCGCTCGACGATCTCGACACGCCTCGTCGAGATCATCTCGACGCACACGGGTAGGGACACGGCCGTGTCACTACCCGTGTCACTTGATCTCGACGATTCTCGACGATCTCGACACGGCTCGTCGAGATCATCTCGACGCACACGGGTAGGGACACGGCCGTGTCTCTACCCGTGTCACTTCTCTCTGCACTGATTTCTCCCCTTCTCCACAAGTGCAGCCCAATTCCCTGCACTTCTCAGGACTCGAGTCAACCCTCCTGACTCAAAACACACACACTAGGGGCCTAGAGCGATTCGGGACGTTACATTAGCTACCTGCTCGAATAGTGGGAACTATAGTCTATGTCGGCATAGCAATTGTATGTGTGTGATCATGGGTGAGTCATTACATAGCATACATATCATTTCATAACATTTCACAACAAGATCGTCATCGTATTAGTTTGTATGGGCACTCTTATGCGATGAGTTACTTTTATGTAACCCGGTCCTTAACTGATAAGCTTGTATAGGCATCCTTATAAGTTAAGTTACTTTCCTGCTTTAGATACTTGTACTTGATAGTTTATTATTGTTTATGTAGAACTGCTAGAATAAATGATATTAATCTTATTGTACCATTACCACCTGCTTGTACATGTTATACCATTTATTATACTTGTACCCTTGTTCCTTTCTCCACCCGGAGCCGAGGAGTCACCGGGGGAGCGGATGTGAAACCACTTAGTCTTTTCGACTAACGGTTGCTACGTCTTCCTTTTTAGGAGGTCACCCCGCAGGTAGAGCAGCCACAGACTTTGCAGCAGGACAGCTAGGCTAGGACGACAGGGCCTGATGTGACGGTGTCGTCGTTACCGTCGGTTACAGATGTGAGTGTTGTGAGATTTTGATGTAGCCCGTTTGGGCAATTTTATAGTTGTACTCTGATATGGTAGAAGCATGTTTTAGCTCCTCTATTTGTTGTACTATTTGGACATTATTACTTGGTGTGGATTTGGCTGCTCTCTCTCTCTCTCTCTTTATATTATGGTTGGGTTAGCATGTATATATTGATATTGGTTGTAGCCGGCGGAATAGGCGTCTTGTGGTACAGGTTAGCCCGTGTGCTAATGTGATGAATTGTAAATATACCTATTATGTACATTACTTAAGTCGTTTTCATTTACTTTTGTCATTTTTACTTGTTTTTATTCAATAAAATACTCCTATTTGTGTAAATATTTTACTAACTTGTTTTTATTTTATTTTTCAGGAAAAAAATTACAATCTGCAAAAAAATACCATCTCACGCCCATGATAAATTGGTCACGCCCGTGACCAGGGGCGTGACACGTCAAATTCAGCTCGACGATTTTCCCGCTCGACGATTTCAACTCGACGATCGTCGACTCCGCGACACTCCCATGTCACACCCGTGACCTAGGGCTTGACTCTTCTTCGAGCTCGACGATTTTTCCACTCGACACTATCTGCTCGATGATTTTCGAGTGTCGAAACCAACAGACACGCCCAGCGTCACGCCCGTGACCTGGGGCGTGACCTCTGCGTGACCAACACGTGTCCAACCCGAAGTCAACTTTGCCGTCAAATCGTCGGCCGCCTTCGCAAACAGTAGTGACACGCCCACGGACACGCCCGTGTCGGAGGGCGTGTACTTAGCTTTTTTTCCCTATAAATACCCCACTTTTGTAATGAACAAGGGTTCACATTTTTGAGCCACTTTTGTGTGTTTTGTGGGCTACATCTGAGGATTCCTTTGCTATGTAAGGAGATTTCTCCCCCCTTCCTTTCATGTTTGTTTTTTGCTTTAGCTTTAGCTTTGTAATAGCTTTGTAATAGTCTCTTTTACTCAATAAAAATGTTAGTTTTTCTCTTCTTAAATGGCTTTGGAATGAACTCATGTGCCCACTTTTCTTCTCATTTTATCCTTAGTTTCTCTTTTGTTTTTCTCTTTATGAAAAGTCTGTGTGTGTGTATTAATGTAACATATTTATTATTCATGTTTTTAACTTGTCTTCATGTTAGGTGTGATAAGTTTTCCTCTTTTTCATCATATCCTTTTCTTAAGAGTCTTATGCTTTCATTCTTATGTATTTATAAAAGAGTATTGAAAGTGATTTTGATTTTTTTTACTTAGCCCTTTTTTGTAGGATTGTAAAACCTTTTTTGTTCTTTTCATTTTCTTTTCACTTTTTTTTATCACTTTTATGAAAACATAAGGATGAAAATCTTGTTATTTTAATTTTTCAAGAACTTTGGTTTTTGATTTATTTTGAAAAACTTTTGTTCTCTTAAAATTATAATTTGTTCTTTTTATTTATTTTTGGTAAAATGTGAGTATAGAAAAGTAGTAGTTTTAATTTTTAGGTAATTCTCATTTTGTTTTCAAATGTGTGTGTGAGTGTATGAGAATAATATTTATGCTTTCTTTAATTTATGAAGAGTGTGTGAGTGTAGGTGTTAAATTTTCATACATTATTTTCATGTTTTATTTTATTGCTTTCTTCAATTATGTAGAGTGTGTGTGTGTAGGAGATAAATTTTAATGCTTTATTTTATCTCTTTCTTTCAATTACGTAGAGTGTGTGTGTTAGCGTTTATTTTTGCCTACTCGCTAGGAGTTAAATGATCGGATTTTATTTTCCGCCTACTTATTTGAGTTAAATGGCAGGTCTTTTATTTTTCTGTAATTATTTTAGTAGGACTTGTACTTGCATTTATTTCCGCCTACTTGTTAATAGTTAAATGGCGTGCCTTTATTTCTCGCCTACTCGTTTGAGTAGGACTCATAATTTTCCTTTTTTTTGTAATTTAGTTTATTGTGTTTTAATTATAATTTGGGGTGTGCGTGAGTTCTTGTTTTAGCTAACTTTTCCAGTTTCTAAATATTTGTCATTTTCATATCTTCTTCTTATAACCTTTTAGTGCTTAATTTCGAACTCGCGCCTCATCAAATTATATAGCCGTCCCCATACCGATGTGTATATAATCGCTATTAGCCTCGGCATTGAAGAGCATTGGGACATTTAAATTGATTTGAAATAATTAAAGCTCTTTCTTTTCACTTTATTTTAAGCACTTAAGGTTTATCCCGGGTTAACGACGCGTAGGACCACAAATCGATTTGTGGGCCCTATTTTAGTTATTCATACGCTAGCTAGCCGAGATGTCGTGCGTATGGACAGATCACCCCTGGGTAAAGAGAGTTGCGTGCATACCCTTGAGAGAGGACTTGCGTAATTCTTCCGGATTGGGTTCCCCACCCAATATCGGGGTTCTTAGCGTAAAGCGAGCGTTAAGAGGTATCCTTCGTCGCACTAACGTTCGGTCGAATAGTCTTAACGTTCAGGTGAGCGATATCCCTATAGCTCGGTGAGCTCACATTTGTGGAACCTCAACGGCCAAGTTGCCATTTATTAATTTGAAAACTAAGTCCTATAATTATTAAAAGTTATTTTTGTCTTAATCTGATTCGATGCCGAGCGTTAACCATTCATCGAATTTCTCTAAATCATTTTTTCGCTCTTTGCTTTTTCCGTCTTTACTTAATTAAAATCTCCACCTTTCTTTCAGTAAAATAATAGTCCTCCCGGAGGAGTAAGAATAGTCAACACGACCCTGAGAACAATACGACCTCGGTATTTCCCCGAATATCGAGTACTACTTGCGATAGGTGCACTTGCCTCCTGTAGCAAGCCCGCTGCGATCGACTCACCGAACCAACCACAAAAAGAGTCTGATCGCGGGCCAATCAAGTTTTTGGCGCCATTGCCGGGGATTTCTTCGAGTTGCTATTTCAAATTCCGGAGTCTATTACTTTTACTTATTTTCTATAAACTAAAAAAAAACAAAAAACTTTATTTTAAATAAAATAAAAAAAAGAGTTCATTTTGTTTTATTTTTTTCTTTCTCTTTGGGTATATGACCCGTGGACAACCCTCCGAGTCTGAAGATTTTGACTTCGACCCTAAGATCGAATGCTCTCTTTCGCGTATTCGATCTCAATGCTGAATTGCTTCTTTAGACCCCGAAGAATCTATCGGCGAACCCTCTTTTGAAGTTATGGCCGCCCCTAACCCTGCCCCGGCGGCCGAGCGTACTATGTCTTATTACGCCCGGCCTAACCTGGATGATACTGGGTCTAGTATTGTTCGCCCTGCGGTGGCGAATAATAATTTTGAAATAAAGTCGAGTGTCATTCAAATGGTCCAAAACGCCACGCAGTTCGATGGACTGCCAGATGAGGACCCGAATGTCCACTTGTCCAACTTTTTGGAAATATGCGACACCTTCAAGATTAATGGCGTCACTGATGACCCCATTCGCTTGCGTTTATTTCCTTTATCCCTTAAGTCCAAAGCGAAGGCGTGGTTAAATGCCCTCCCGCGAGAATGTATCACCACGTGGGCTGAGTTGACGGAGCGGTTCCTAACGAAGTACTTTCCGCCCGCAAAACCTGAAAAGTTGCGGGCGGACATTTCTTCATTTGTGCAAAACGATCCCGAGTATCTATACGAGACTTGGGAACGGGTTAAGGAATTCCTCTACCGGTGTGCGCACCACGCGCTGCCAACGTGGTTGCAAGTACAAATGTTTTATAATGGGCTTAATTTTCAGACACGTCAAATGATTGACGCGGCTTCCGGGGGCACACTAAATAACAAAACTGTCGAGGCCGTCGAGGCTTTATTCGAAGAGATGGCTATGAACGCCTATCAATGGAACGTCCCGCGGGGACGCCCAAAGCCGGCGGCTGGTCTTTTTGAAATGGATGCCACTGCTCTCTTAACTCTTCAAGTTGAAAGGTTAACAAAGCAGGTAGCGGAGATGACTGCTTCCTCATCCACTCCGCCTTGTTTTATTCCCCCCAACGTCTGCGTGGCTGAAGAGTTCGTGGATTTCATGGGAAATTTGGGTCGTGCTTCCTTCAACCCCAACAACAACCCTTATAGTAATAACTATAATCTGGGTTGGAGGAATCACCCAAATTTCTCTTAGAGCAACCCGAACAATGCGCAGCGTCCCCCTCTTTCTTATGCACCCGGATTTCTGCCGCCTCCTCCTCTTCCGAAACCCTCCCCGATGGAGGAAAATTTTTCGAAGTATATTGCGTCCAACGAGTCAAATATCCGGAACATCACCGGATCGCTAAAAACTATCGAACAACAGGTTGGACAACTGCCGAGGATGATGTCCGAGCGCGCGCTCGGGGCACTACCGGGAAACACGGAGCCCAATCCGCGGGAGAACGCCAATGCTATAACCCTCCGTAGTGGAAAGGAGGTCGTCGATCCAAAATGGACCGACCCTCAAGTACATATTTCACCTCCGACCCCTCTTCCCCTTTCTTCGATTATGCCGCCTTTACCGATTTTAAAAGAAAAAATTATTTTAAACAAGGTCCTTCCATATCCGTATAAGTTAGATAATGAGCGTAAGGACGCGCAATATGAAAAATTTATTTTATTTTTAAAACAAATTCATATTAATGATCATTTTTGCGAGGCTATCTCGCAAATGCCCAAATATGCGAAATTTTTAAAAGAATTACTTTCTAATAAACGCAAATTAGAGGATATTTCGCATGTATCTCTCAACGCTGTCTGCTCGGCGGCCCTTACTAATAAATTGCCCACAAAACAAAATGACCCAGGACGGTTTTCCATCCCATGCCTTTTTGGCGATATATTAGTAAAGTACGCCTTAGCTGATTTAGGGGCTAGCATTAATCTGATGCCGTTCTCGCTCTTTCAACGTTTAGGTTTGGGTACTCCTAGTTCTACGAATATGCGCATCCAATTAGCGGATCGCTCGGTTAAGTTCCCTATCAGGGTAGTGGAGGATGTCCTTGTCCAAGTAGACAAGTTTACCTTCCCGGTAGACTTTGTCATCTTAGACATCGAGGAGGACGCCGAGGTACCAATAATACTCGGTCGCCCTTTACTCGCCACCTCCCGCGCATCAATAGATGTTAGTAATGGTCGTCTTCTCCTCCGGGTAGGAGATGACCAAGTTACTTTCTCTATTAATCCCTCGATGGACAATTTGTCATCGAGCAATGATTTCTGCTATTCTTTAGATTCCTTTTTTGGAGATCGTTCTTCTCCCGTTTTCGAGTCCGTTTTTTTAAACGACAATATGTATGCGCTCGAAAGTTTTAAATGCGATGAGGATACCTCATTAGACTTGCCTTTCGAACCAATTGATAAGAAAGACATAGGCATTAAAAGCTCCCTAGAAGAACAGTCCATCCTAGACCTCAAACCCTTACCCGCATCGCTCAAATACGCATTTTTGGGAAAAGGCGATACGCTTCCCGTTATTATTTCTTCGAACTTGAGTGATTCAGAGACTTCCAATTTATTGGAAGTTTTATTTAAACATCGCCACGCAATTGCGTAGTAAATCTTTGACTTAAAGGGGATTAGCCCCTCCTTTTGTACCCATAAGATATTTCTTAACGATAATTGCAACAAAACGATTCAGCCGCAGCGTTGTCTTAACCCAAACATGAAAGACATCGTTAAAGCCAAAATTATTAAGTTATTAGATGCGGGGATTATCTACCCTATTTCGGACAGTGCATGGGTTAGTCCCATGCATGTCGTGCCCAAGAAGGGCGGTCTAACTGTAGTGGCGAATGAGCATAACGAGCTCGTCCCAACTCGTATTGTTACGGGTTGGCGAGTGTGCATCGATTATAGAAAACTTAATGATGTCACCCGCAAGGACCATTTCCTCTGCCTTTTCTGGACCAGATTTTAGAGCGTTTATCTGGTCATCCATATTATTGTTTTCTTGATAGTTTATTGGGGTTTTTCCAAATCCCCATTTCCCCCGATGATTAAGAGAAAACAAATTTTACTTGCCCGTTTGTCACCTTCGCATATCGAAAAATGCCATTTGGACTTGGCAATTCGCCGGCTACATTCCAAAGATGTATGCTAGCGATCTTTGGCGAGCTAGTAGAAGACATTATGGAAGTCTTTATGGATGATTTTTCTGTTTTCGGACGCTCGTTTCCGATTGCCTTCACAATTTAGATCGTGTCCTTCAACGGTGCGAGGACACAAGCCTTGTATTAAATTGGGAAAAATGCAACTTTATGGTTCGAGGAGGTTTGGTCCTCGGCCATATGATTTCTTCTAAGGGGATGGAGGTGGATAAGGCCAAGATTGAAATCATAGAAAAACTACCGCAACCAACAAACGTAAAATCTATTAGGAGTTTTTTAGGCCACACAGGCTTTTATAGGCGTTTTATTCAGAATTTTTCAAAAATAACAAAGCCGCTTACTCGCCTCTTGGAAAAGGAATCAAATTTTGTCTTTGATAGCGAATGCGAGTCTGCATTTAATTTTATAAAACAAAAACTTTTCAATTCACCTATTTTAGTGGCGCCTGATTGGACCCTTCCGTTCGAGATTATGTGTGATGCTAGTGATATTGCCGTAGGTGCCATTCTTGGCCAACGCGTAGAAAAATATTTTCATCCAATTTATTACGCATGCAAGACGCTCACTTCCGCACAAGTAAATTACACAACAACGGAAAAGGAACTCTTAGTCGTCGTCTTCGCTTTTGATAAGTTTCGCTCGTATATAACGCTTTCTAAAGTTATCGTATTTACCGATCACTCTGCGCTTAAATATTTATTAGCTAAAATGATGCGAAGCCCCGCCTTCTTCGATGGATTCTCCTCCTAAAAGAGTTTGATTTGGAGATCCGAGATAAGCGGGAAGCGGAATATCTAGCGGCAGACCACCACTCCCGTTTAGAAAATCCGGGTGCGGAAGCGCTCATCGAATCTGAAATAAATGACAGATTCCCCGAGGAACGCCTCCTTGCCATTCATCATTCTTCGTCATCTTCGTCTTGGTTTGCAGATTTTGCAAATTACTTAGTAGCGCGGGTGCTTCCTAAAGAGTTCTCAAGTCATCAAAAGAAGAAATTTTTTTCTGACTTGAAAAATTTCTTTTGGGAGGACCCATTTCTTTTTCATATCTGCGCGGACCAAGCAGGCCGAAGATGCGTTGCGGGTGTGGAGTGCTTGTAAATTCTTAAGCACTGCCACGAGGGTCCAGCTGGTGGGTATTATCAAGCCAACCGGACCGCTCGGAAGGCGCTTGAGGTGGGCTACATTTGGCCCACTCTCTTCAAAGACGCGCATAAGTTTGTGCGCGCATGCGATAGCTGTCAGCGGTCGGGTAACATCTCTCGTCGCGACGAGATGCCCCAAAACAAGTTTTTAGAGTGCGAAGTCTTCGATTTATGGGGCATAGATTTTGTTGGCCCCTACCTCCGTCTTTCAAAAATATGTATATTTTAGTGGCGGTCGACTACGTATCGAGGTGAGCGGAAGCACAAGCTCTCCCTAACAACGATGCGCGAGTCGTCGTTACATTTCTTAAAAGACTATTTTCTCGCTTCGGCACACCTCGCGCAATTGTTAGTGATAGGGGAACGCATTTCTGTAACGCTCTTATGGCTAAGATGTTAGCTAAATACGGAGTCACGCACAAGCTTGCCACCCCCTACCACCCACAAACAAGTGGCCAAGTTGAGGTAGTAAATCGAGAGATTAAACGAATTTTAGAAAAAACCGTTTCACTAAATAGGAAAGATTGGTCCGTTAAACTCAACGATGCGTTGTGGGCGTATCGGACGGCATACAAAACCGCAATTGGTTGTACGTTGTTCTGGTTAGTCTATGGCAAAGCATGTCATTTACCCGTAGAACTCGAGCATCGCGCTCTTTGGGCTTTAAAACTCTTAAACCTTGACGCCAACTTAGCTGCTCAGAATAGAAAACTGCAACTAAACGAGCTCGATGAATGGCGTGCGAACGCTTACGAGAGAAATAAGTTCTATAAGGAGTGCTCTAAGTTATATCACGATCGAAAAATAAAGTCCTCAAAAATTTTTTCTCCAGGCGATCTTGTCCTTCTTTACAATTCACGTCTTAGACTTTTTCCGGGTAATCTAAAATCTAGATGGTCCGGCCCTTCCTAGTTGAAGAAGTTTTTCCATATGGGACCGTACTCGTCTCCCACCCGGAAAAAGATTCATTTAAAGTAAACGGTCATCGGTTAAAGTCTTATATAGCAGGCGACCCAGTGATCGGGCATACCGAAACCATAACTTTCCTTAACATTATATACCCGCCAAAATAGTCAAGCTACATGACTATAAACAAAGCGCTCCTGGGAGGCACCCCTCGCTTATCTTTTTCGCCCTTTCCTTATTTTCTTTGCTGCTTTTTCTAATAAATGCAGGGTTTCAAATGCACTTCCCAGAACGCGCATCAGGAACGTTTCTACACCCCCCCCCCCTCTTTACTTTTGTACATATACCATTTTATTTAATTTTTGTTCCGACATAATTACGTTGCAACATTGGGGCAATGGTTGGACTTAAGTATGGGTGTATTTTCGTGCTTTACTTTCTGCACTTCTATTTTTCTGCATTTCAAAAATACAAAAAAAATATATAACAACAACACAAAAAAATCTTAAAATGAGAAAAAAAAACCACAAAAAAAATTAAAATGAAAAATCCCAAAAAAAAAAATTAATTTTTTTTCTTTCTTTTTTCCGAAAACTCCAAAAACAATTATAAAACAAAAACACAAAAAAACAAAAAAAAAAAAAAATATAAAACAAAAAAACAAAACATATTTAGTTTCACTTTTTGTAAATATTTTT